>JAFEMH010002997.1:0-297183 GCA_022495995.1 Adenophora triphylla var. japonica
CATCATCGACATGAAGCCGCTTCAGACTCGACGTAAGTGAAAAGTTTCATGGGGGAGACTTCAAGCACATCGCCGCTTTCATCAACCAGCTTCTGACATCTCGCGAGCCCATGTTCAAACCGATGAAGAAGAATGCCGACATCAAATGGGACTCCGAGTGCCAAACAAATTTTCGAGAAAATCAAGACCTACTTGGTGAATCCCCAATTTTGTGCCCGCCACATGAAGACAAGCCACTACTCCTTTATCTCGACAAGAATGTACACGTCAATCGGAGCAATGCCGGCACAAGAACGTAAAGATTCGAAGGTTGAGCATGCAATCTACTTCGTAGTTTCCAAGCTTCAAGGAAGTGAACTCGCCTACTCAAGTTAGAGAAAACTTGTACCGCCTTGGTATGGGTAGTCGGGAAACCGAAACACTACATGCACACATTCTGCTTCCCGGTCTCCAAAATGGACCCCGCCCGATATCTCATTGACAAGCCATCCCTTCAATGCGACTAGCCAAGTGGTCATTCTTCCCGGCCGAGTTCGACATCAAGTACATGGTCGAAAATCAACAAAGGGCGTAGTCATGGTAGATCACCGCGTACTTCCCAAGTAGTGAACCTAAGTGGTCCCGATCCGCAATTTCCTGGACGACGAAATCTTTTCACTCGACACCGCAAACCGCCGGTAACTCTTCTTCGATGGGGCCAACAAGAAGGGGAATGGTATTGGAATGCTCCTTGTCGATCCCAAGGACGAGCACACTCCCATAGCCACTGCTAAATTTTGAAACAACCAACAATACAAACAGACGAAGCTCAAGCGCAAAGTTGTGTCCGGAAGCCGCCCTCGAGCGCAACATCTCGTAATCGGATGTATACTGAGACTCAAAGATTGATCATCAATCAAGTGTCCAACAAATGGAAGACGGTAGATTCTCGCCTCCGTAAGTACCACACGTACATGGAGGAGCTCATTGCTCGCTTCAAGGACATCTCTTTTCATTACTTGCCAAGAGATAGGAACCGCTTGCAGACGCCCGGCAACCTCGCCTCTTGTTGAAATTCCCGATGGGAAAGCAAGAAACTCCTCGGGACAGGCAAGATCGGAAACACCCGCCTATTGTTGTGAGATCGAAATAAAAAAGAAACGATCGACGAACCCCGGTACAATCAAATTTACCAAGCACTCCAAACGGAGAAGCTTCCTTCACAAACGAAGATGGAAAATATAAAGAGGGGATCAAAGCTAAAAACATGATGGCATTAAAATGCCCGGCATCCCATTTCGTCATCCTGGGGGTATGTTGCATACAAGAAGTTCCACCAAGGGCCACTCCTTCTGTGTAAACAAAGAAAAAGCCGAAGCACGAACGAAGTTCACAACGGGAACCTCGCGGTCCGGCACACGAACGCCCGAGCATTGACATGCATCATTCTCCGTATGGGATACTATCGATATCGATGGAAACAGACCGCATCCAGCCTCGTCCGAAGCCGCGACAAATGTCAATGGTTCTCCAACCTCAATCATATCCCTCCTCACGAACTCTATTGTATAACTACACCTATGGCCTTTCGCCACATGGGAATCGACGTCATCTAAGCAAGATCACTCCACCAGGGAGCAATGGTCATGAGTTCATTTTAGTCGCAGTCGACTACTTCACCAAATGGGTAGAAGCCAGATCGTACAAGGTAATGAATTCTAAGAAGGTGGCCGAGTTCATCTGAGAGAACATCATGTGCCGATACGGAGTGCCCAACGAGATCATATCCGACAATAGGACTCACTTCGAAGGAGATTGTGACCAACTACTGACCAAATTTAGAGTCACACGTCACAAATCTTCTCCTTATAGACCGCAAACCAATGGTGCAGTGGAGGCAGCCAACAAGACTCTCGCCATGATAATCAGGAAGATGACCACCAGAGGTCGGGACTGGCCCGAAAAGCTACATCTAGCCCTCTGGGGATACCAAACATCAGTCAGAACCGCCACACGGGAGACTCCATTCGCGCTTACCTACGGAATGGAAGCAATGTTACCTGTGGAATTGGAAATTCCATCCCTCCGAGTCCTCTTGGAAAACGGGATCAATGAAGTCGAATGGCTACAGAGCCGTCACGACGAACTTGCTCTAATCGACGAGCGCAGATTGAAAGCTCGAGCCTACCAGAGCAGAATGGCCCGAGCATTCGACAAGAAAGTCAAGATCCGAGACATTAGAGAAGGCGACTTGGTGCTAAAGGAAAAGCCTCCTACGCAGACCAATCCCCTCGGAAAGTGGGAGCCTACCTGGATAGGACCGTTCGTGGTACAAAGAATCTTCTCCGGAGGAGCCATGAAGTTAGCAGACTTGGACGGAAACCCTTTCGTTAACCCCGTGAACGGAAGCAAGCTCCGCAGATACTTCATTTGAGGAAGAGCACGAGTCAACTCTCCTTCCCCATACACCGTCGCCTCAGTAAAATTAAAGTGCCAAAAGAGTAATACCCAACTGGATACATTCCCGCTAATGGTCCAGGTAAAAAACAGGGTCGCACTTCTTTTGTCTTTGTTTTTCTCAAATTCACCTAAAGTGTCGAACTACGGTGACTTGAGCCCCTTAGTCCAATTGTAAAAGGGGAACGTAGGCAGCCATCATTGGTTCGGTCTAAAAAACAAAAAAAATACAATAAGCATCAATTGCTTGTGTTTCGAAAAAACTCTTTTCATTTAACCTACAAATTCACTACGGTTAAAATATTCTTTAATGAGTTCAAGCACGGTCAGCTCTTGACTCGCTACACGATAGCAAAACTACAATAAAACATTAATCAGTTAATGTGTCTGTAATTACAATGGGTGGATACTCTGGACAGCAAGGTCAACCTAGTTTCCCGAACTTGGTCCTTCATCCTTCTTCCCCTTCCCTTTCCCCCGGCGAGTGTTCTTCACCTTCACAGGGAATACTCCGGTAGTCCTTCTACCTGGCTCAGGGACCCTTCCCGACGCATCCGTCAAGCCTGTAGCTGTCAACGCAACCCTTTCCCTAGCTCTGTCTCGAGGTGCCTCGCTTCGAGCCATCATAACCGTGCTTTGATTGGCCTCCCGATCAGCATTAGCCTCATAGTCAGCCATGAAATTCCCAGTAAGATCCCCAGGATTAGCTCTCGCTTCGGTCCTCCTCAAGGTCGAGCTGTCAAGGTGTCCAGCCCCCAACAGCTCACTCCGTCTCCACAAGATAGCCATCTGTGTCTCCCCTATACACTCTTCTGTACTGCCGTATATCAAGACGTAACAAAGCTCCTCTCCGGTGAAAGAGAACCCTGGCAGGAAAGGACATGTATTGACACCACCGTGTGAGCAGCAATAGTGTCGAAGGATCTTCCATCAGCAGAGATCCCACCTCAAAGGTAGAAGCATGAACCAAGCCCGTCACGGCACCACCCTCGCATCGTCCCAAAAACCAACAATGGAATGTAGAAGGATCGTCCGAGACAGCCCCGCACTCGACAACCAATAGACCCTCCCGAGCGGTCCGACAAGTCTCAGAATCTCCAATGGGAACCCACCATCGCAAGTGATGCGTGCGTAGTCCGGCCATCCGTAGCTCCAACTCACTCGATTGCCCCCAATCACCAGAGGACGCCGAGAGAAGGACCAAGAGTCACAAGACATTGGCACCTCGTGCATCATCTCAAGCCTCTCCCTCAACCACATGGTAAGCATACGGACTCCTCCCCACATGTATCGGCTACCGATCGCCATCCGACCTATGCCTGTGAACGTCTCGCCTAAAACCAACGGCACGATATCTCCCCCGCTCCCGGCACCGTCACTGTGTCCAAGACACCGTGATGGCACACACCCAGGGACGTGAACGTGAACAGAGTAGCGATCGCACACAGAGCAAACGCGTCCCATGCAAAGACGCTCCCCTCAGCTCCGGAAAATCTTTCGGGTAGTCCCGAAATGTCAACATAATCAGTATTCAGTATCAGCATCCCGTATGCTTCTCCAGCCAAGATACCAAGCAAAGATGTTAGCTTCTCAATAGTGGCCATGCCACCAGCATACGAAAGAACTAGCTGTTCCATCTCAGATCCTCCCAGAATGGCCCGGAAATCTTCGAAAGTAGGAGTGATTTCGTTGAACGAAAAGTTGTACACATTCCTCCGTACATCCCAGAAACGAGTCGCTGCTCTCAAAAGATCCCAATCTGGCATAAGCTCCTTCAAAGCCCAAACATATTTCATTCCGTAACAGCCTTCGAAAAACCCTTTGTTCTACCTCGTGTGGTTCCGTACCCACGACTGGAAGTGTTCCAAGTATCGCTCTTGCATCCGAGACGATAGATTAGGAAAGGGAGCCATGAAAAATGAAGGAAACCTTAGAAACTTGAGAGAATTCAATAACCGATCGTAGGTGAATGCTAGCTTCTTAACAAATTGCAAAGCTGAAACTGCAATTTAAAAGACTCTGGAAATTCACTCTCAGTCCGACCGGACTCCCCTTGCAGTTGACCTGGTCAACTCTGCAGCCAGCTGCTCCTAAATTGGAAGCAATTCCAAACAACACCCTGTTCATGCCTAATGAATTTACGTGTTGCCCCTAGTTTCATTCAACCAAAGCCAATATCCCTTCCGCCCCGGGCTCGTGCAACAGTGCAATTAATTAAATATCAGTGCATATAGGCATAATTTTTGACCCGTTCAATTTTTTATGCATGTTTTATTTTATTTATTTTTGATTAACCTACTTCCTTATTTGCCGAAAATAACAGAAGGTGATCACAGAATAAATGTGCGAAATACAGGTTCCGCCCCACGGGTGCCTTTTTTCAAATACAGTTCAAATCAAATCGTTCCAGACGATACAAAAAAAAAGTGAGAAAGCAGTAAAGGAGGACTACTCCGAGTCCTGCTCGTCATCCGAGCACTCGATGCACTGCGGAGCAGCCGCCGGATCCGTCGCAAACAAGAAGTCGCCGAATTCCTCCAGGCGGGAATACGCGAAAGGCATCCTCGGCGTCCGTGAACTCGAGGAATTTCCCCTCTCGTGCCCCGAGTGCTAAGGAGGATGAGCTCCAAACCCAGACGTTCCGCCCGCGAACTGGCCAAATCCCTGTACAAAGTCCTCCCCACCAGCCGTGGGAGCAGGCGAACCTCTCGGCCTAGACGACCTCGGCTCTCGGACATCCACGCTCCTCTGGGAACTGCATCGCATGAATGCCACGAGCCTCCTAGCGTAGGCGGCCCACCCATCCAGCAGCCTCATAGCGTCGTTGTACGTACGGCCGTACACTGCGGGAACTGTGGAAAGTCATCGAAGACGAGCGTAAAGTACAGATGCAACATTTGCAATAATGCTACTATTAAATGCAGTAAAATCAAAAAGGTACTCACCGAAGTATCGGGGTCAACCCTATACCGTGGTCTCTGGCCATCAAGGAGCGGGATCACCCGGCCGCCTGCGCGAACCATCCCAAACTCGTACGCCGGCCTAGCGCGTGGGAGCGGGAGATCTCGGGATATCCAGGCCTCGCCTCTCTGCCGCACCCGTGGGCTCCTCGGCCTTATCCTCAAGAAAGTCTCATAGTCGGCCCCGCTATGACGTACTCGGTGTAGAACACACCCTGTCCATACCTCTCAAACTCCTCCATCGACATCACCGTAGGATGCCGCATGTGCATGTAGAGGATCCACCTGCACCATCGGAGTGACCCCCGGCCATGCCGACGGGTCACCCTCTCCCCTGCATACATAGCGTCGCAATGAAGTCCCACCAGAGCTTCCGCCGCCTCGTAACCTCACTAGCCACTGAACCTCGACGTGGAACCGACTCCACCAGTGTCACTGATCCGCTCAGAGAACTCCTGGTTCAAGGCCTGGGACACCTCCTCGTACGTCAACCGAGTACCCACCCTCGACGAGATCGCCTTCTTCGCCCTCTTCTGCCAAACCAAAGATGGCAGGAACAGGGTCGATACGTCTCCCTAATGTCCCACTCCCGCAGATCGAACACCTCATAGCACCGCACTGCCAAGCAAATGGAAAGTTATGTCGCTACTGCAGCGTATACATATGAGTACATAAATGAGACAACGAAGAGAAAAAGACGTAAACTAACATCCAAAGCATGTGAGAAACAGCTCAAGGAATTCTCCTCTCCCCGCGAGAATCTGTCCAGGGAATGGTAGAGCTCGGCCAGTCCAGCCTCCCCCCATGCATACCCCCTCACGGCATCCAAGTCTGTCAGCGACCCGAGCAGAGGGAAGTGACAGGATGTGTCAGAAGTCGGGAATAAAGTCGCTGACAACGCGAACCAAATGAACCCTCGAGCCAGGCGCTCCGCGGTTATCCTCACAGACCCAAGCCCCTGGCATCGGTAATATCAAAACCCAGCAGCTCCGACAACTGCCCCGGGGTATACCCATCCACCCACACCAGCGTGTTACCCCAGAATGGAAACCCAGTGATAGCGGCAAAGTCAGTAGGAGTCACCATCGCCTCCGCCCATCTAAAATGGAAAGTGTGGGTCGTATCCCACCAGTACTCGCTCAAAGCCACGTACATGGACCTGGCCCTCTGCGTATCAGCTATCGCAGCTACCGCGCTGATAAACCCAGCTAATCCGGAGTCAAGCACCAGCTGCCGTGGACTCCTCTCCCCCTCTCGAGCATCGTCCGGGAATACCTCCCACAGCGCTTGCAATGCCTCAAAGGCACCCCGACTCTTCTGGTTGTGGGTATCAACCGTCCCTCGCCCCTGCAGGTGAACAAGGCAAAAATACATTAAGCACAGGAGCAACGTCAACAGAATGCACGAACGCATGTCAAAAGGATGCAATGCAGATACAATTCTCATTCATTTCCTACATATATTTCCATCCTTTCGAAAACTCCGTCGAATCCGGAACTTTCAAAGCATTTTGAAAACTCCGTCGAATCCGGAACTTTCAAAGCATTTTGAAAACTCCGTCGAATCCGAAACTTTCAAAGCATTTCGAAAACTCCATCGAATCCAGAACTTTCAAAGCGTTTCGAAAACTCCGTCGAATCCGGAACTTTCAAAGCATTTCGAAAACTCCGTCGAATCCGGAACTTTCAAAGCATTTCGAAAACTCCGTCGAATTCGGAACTTTCAAAACCCTTCGAAAAATCCGTCGAAACCGGATCTTTCAAAATCCTTTCGAACATTTCGAAAATTTACTCCGTCCCGAATTAAAGCTACTTTAATTTTGGAAAATGCATCTAGACATGGAATTTTGCAACCAAAATTTTTATGTCATTTACCCACAGTGTCAATTGAACTACATCCTAGTCAATTTCGACAAAGGTTCATAGCAAAGTCAAAAGCCCCAATCCGGGCGCCAAAATTCCTAACTCATTCCTAGTCAAATTTCTAACATTTAATAATGCAAATTCTTAAAATTAATGGAATTTGAAGGAAGCTTACTTGTCTCTCGATCCCTCCTTTGGAGTTGTGTTTGTCCCTAGCCGGGTAGAACTCCGCCGGATTCAATGGATGAATATTGGTTCGAATGGTCCGAACCAACCGCGTTCTTTCATCATCGGTCCTTCCATGACGAGTCATTGGTTCCCAATCACCTTCCATAGCAATTTTCCTTCATAAATCTGAGCAAATCTCACAATTTGGTTGAGTTTTTCTCTCTTTTTCTCTCCTCCCCGTCGGAAATAGTGGAAGAAATGGATGGGTGTGCGTCGGACATGGAGCTGATTTGAATCTGGTCAAACTCAGTCCAAGTACGGCCGGACTCTTGTTGCAATTAAAAAGATTCATTCCAATTCAGCCCCTCAACTTTGGACAGTTCCAATTTTACCCTTTTGGGCCCCAAAAGTGTAAAATTTTCCCCAGTTAGACATTTCTAACATCCTATCCCCCGAGGATAAATTCCCAGTTAGTTTTCACTAACGCTCGTCTCCAGACGTTAAATTCCCAGTTAGTTTTCACTAACGCTCGTCTCCAGACGTTAAATTCCCAGTTAGTTTTCACTAACTATCGTCTACAGACGTTAAATTCCCAATTAGTTTTCACTAACGCTCGTCTCCAGACGTTAAATTCCCAGTTAGTTTTCACTAACGTTCGTCTCCAGACGTTAAATTCCCAGTTAGTTTTCACTAACGTTCGTCTCCGCACGTTGAATTCCCGCTAGTTTTCACTAATGCTCGTCTCAGACATTAAATTCCTGTTAGTTATCACTAACTCTCGTCTCCGCACGCTAAATTCCCAGCTAGTTTTCACTAACGCTCGTCTACGTAGCGTTAAATTCCCGCTAGTTTTCACTAACTCGTCTCCGCACGTTAAATTCCCAGCTAGTTTTCACTAACGCTCATCTCCGCACGTTAAATTCCCAGCTAGTTTTCACTAACGCTTGTCTCCGCACGTTAAATTCCCGCTAGTTTTCACTAACGCTCGTCTCCAGACGTTAAATTCCCAGTTAGTTTTCACTAACGCTCGTCTCCAGACGTTAAATTCCCAGTTAGTTTTCACTAACGCTCGTCTCTAGACGTTAAATTTCCAGTCGACGTTTGACATTCAAACGCTCGCGTCCGTCTCCAGACGTTAAATCCCCAATTGACGTTTGACATTCAAACGCTCAATCACGTCTCCGGACATTCCAGTCACATTTCCGTCTCCAGACGTTAAATTTAATCCTCAGTTGACGTTTGACATTCAAACGCTCAATCCCGTCTCCGGACATTCAAGTTACATTTCCGTCTCCCGACATTAAAATTTCTAGTGGTTTTCACCGTCGTTCACTTCCCCGACCGCCAGTCGTAAGCCCGATCGTTCCACCTTAGCGGCCATCAAGGTAAGCCCGCACAACAATCCCTCTTCGGCCATCAAGGTAAGCCCGAACGCTCATCCCCAGCAGGATTCTAAAGAAGAAACGTCGATCCTTCCGAGTTGTTAATAACGCCAGTTTAACATAACCGTTCCCATCATTGTTACCCTATCCCCAGCAGGATAAACCTGGCCGTCATCGTAAGCCCAGCATCCAAGGCACGAACGCCTTCGTCTCAGGATAAACGCATCCAGCAACTCCAGTTTGAGGCGCCAAACGCCCTCGTCAGTATCAGTAACTCCGGTTTGAGGCGCCACACGCCCTCGTAAGTTTCAGCAACTCCGGTTTGAGGCGCCACATGCCCTCTTATGTTCAGCCACTTCGGTCTGAGGCGCCACACGCCCTCGAAGGTTTCAGAAGTCCCAGGTTCAGACGCCTCACAATAGTCTCCGTTCAGGTCCAGGCACCTTGCAATGGTCTCCTCTCAGGTTCAGACACCTCCTAACAGTCTCGCTCAGGTCAAGGTCCCCACGCGCGGCCCTTGCACCTACGAACTACGATCGGCTTGATTCCCGCTCAGGATACGTATGAATCCTTTCGCTAAGGGTCCAGCCAGATGACCGCCCAGGTCTTTCAAAGTAAGGCATCCCGATTTGGATCCTTATCTTTTTCAACGACCCCACCTCCTTCGGAGGAGACGTCGCTGAGGGGCTACTTGTAAGTACCCAAATCCGGATCATCAAAATTCGTCAGAAAGTTAACCGAAATCCGTTAACTGGCCCGCTCCAGGTTAACCGGAACTCGTTAAGCTCCCCATTGCCATGCCAACGAGACGTTCCGTGGGCGTTTCGGACATTTTCCGGACTGTTATTTAAAAAATGGACAAAACTGGGACCGGGGAACGAACTCCCATGCATTTGGTGAGTCATGGGACATGTGGTAGCCATGCCACCTCCCTCCCATCACCCTTCAATCAGAAATCAAAGGGAAAAGACTAAAATACCCCTGGATTTCAAAATACCACAAAACCCCCTGGATTTCAGTCTAAGTCCGGCCAAACTCCTACTGAAAATTCACCTATAAATAGAAGTTGCTGTCAAAGACAAAAAAAAAAAAACAACATTTTCACTCCAAAAATTCACCTCACCCACGGCCCAACTGAGTTTCACCCCTCCCGAGCCCCCGTTTCGTCTCGATTCGCGTGATACTTCCGTATTTCGATCAAATACGCCCCTCACTACTCCGAAACACCGTTCCAAACCAATTTCCGTATCCCGTATACACCTCTCGAGCCAAAGGAGTCGACCCTAGCCATTGGTACAACTCCCTCTCTCTGATCTCTCATTTTGTCTTGGTTTACGCGCCAGTCGCTACAACCGTTTCGAACCACGTTATTGAAATGTAGACGCCTCCGTTGAACGGGGTCCGATACGTTTTAGCCCCTCGATCCTCTTCTCTTCCCGTAAGAGAAGTAATCACGGGTTAAAACGGAATTCCGACCCCGTTCCGTTTACTTTTTTATGTCATTTACAATTCCGGATCGATCGATCTGTCGATCGTCATTTACTTTTCTGTCATTTACTATTCCGGACCGTTTGATCCGTCGAACGTCATTTACAACTCCGAGCCATTTTGGCTCGTCGATCGTCATTTACAATTCTGAGCCGTTTTGGCTCGTTGATCGTCATTTACAATTCCGGATCGTTCGATTCTGTTGATACCGCATTTAAATACTGTCATTTACAAGTCCGGCCCGTTTGGATCGTGATAGTATTTACTTTTCAAAAGTCCGAGTCGCAACCCGATTCGTTGATTGCATATCATTTAATACGTTTTTTCCCGTAAAAATCGTTAACAATGTAATGCCCGGTTCAAAACCGGAGTTCGTCCTTCGAACTCTCTTTCAAAAAGCGCGAAATGACGTTTGGCATCCAAACGCTCATCTTCAAACTAAAAGCCGCCATTTGACACTCAAAATCATTTAATACGTTTTTTCCCGTAAAAATCATTAACAATGACTCGCCCGGTTCAAAACCGGAGTTCGACCTGCGAATTCCATTTCAAACTCAAAATCGACGTTTGCCACGCAAACGCTCTTTTCAAACTCGAAACCGACGTTTGTCATTCAAACGCTCGTCTTTTCAAACAAAATCACCTAATCAACGTTTGACATTCAAACCAAGATTAAGCTTGTCATTCAAGCCCCCATTTCAAATCACACACACACACACGATTTTCGAGAAAGGTAGAAAGACTCGTCATACGAGGCATTTCGGGTGATCTCGTAATACTCTTCCCGAAACGTAACGTGACCTCCGAACCTAACAATCTCTGGTACTCAAAGCTTTTTACTCGTTTTTGATACCAATAAAAATGACCCCCGTTTTCAAAGCCTTTTCCTAAGTTTTTGCTACCAATAAAAACGACACCTTTTCACTAAAGCCGTTTCTCAACGTTTTGGGCTCAAAATACAAAAACCGCATGGTGACTCCTCATTTTCCTTCCCATGAAGCGAGGTCTCAGTCACCAACATCCCGCGAAAGACAACCGCCTTCGCTCGCGCGAATCCGGGTAATTTCAACCCGGTATGACCATTCAGTTGCAGCTTGATTGGTCTGCCAGACACCTTTCGAGCGCGCACGGGGTCGTCCCATACAGCCCATCCTAGCCCGTGTAAACCATGTACTCTTTGTGTCACACTTCGTCCAAGACCCCAGTTGGTTTTTGGCTTAGTACGTGTCATAAAGCCTAAGTGTATGTCTTTACGCCGATCTCCCTCACAAGTCAAACTTAAAAGTTGAGATCGAAGGGCGTTCCCGACCCGAAGTCTTAGCTTTTCAGCCTTGACTTTGATGCGGAGCCACGCTAAAAATATATCAGAAGGTTCAATGTGACACCGTGTCATCAAACCCTCAACGTATGCACCATGCCATGCCACAACTTGGCCAACGCCAAAAGCTAATGCCCCTCGCGCAAGCGAGTCAGGAGAGGTCATGCCGAAATTTCGGCACGATTTCTGCCTTAACTTGAGGACGTTGACTTCGATCGTGACCCGCATGTCACATACGTTGAAAGTTTACATGACCAGCTAGCCTTAAATTCACTTTTTCCTTTATCGGTGGAACTCGCTTGCTTTATAGGACCCTCGCTCGGGATTGTCCGTCCTGGGAAGACGATTTACAAGTGAAAAATGAGGGGCTTATAAACTTAGTGACGAGATCCACTGATTCGAGCCCTAGGTTAGTTGCGAAAAAGAAGACACGATCTTTTCCAACCGATTAGGATTCTGAGAAAATGCGTTTTATGTAAACATTAATCGGTAACTGCACATTGCACAAGCCCGAAACCCTGAGCCAAATACCCTTTCTGAAGCCTAAGCCCTACCTTTCGTTACCTGCAGTGAGCAGAAAGTGGTTCAAAATTCCGGGTCAGTGCCTCCCCAGAATTGCAGTTACGGCCGCATCAGACAGTTCTTCGGTTCCCTCAGTTCCTTCAGCCAGACTTTCCGACATGTCAAGCTCACCGAGAAATCATGACGGGAACGAAACCCCGCTGAATGTGCGCTCGCCCAAAAAATAGAAAATGAAAAGGAGTCGCCACGCCGTTTTAAGAGGAAACATTGAAAACCTTTGTTTTAGAGAGAAAACATGAGTTCGGGGGTCAGGTTACGTGTTGGGAAGAACTGAGAGTTCACCCAACACGCCTCGTCCATAGACGAGTCTTTCAATCAAACACATCCAAGTAAATCCAAAGTGTGTGCAAATATCGATAATAAAAAAAATGTGATAAAATGCATCTTATTAATTATGAAACGAGAAATTACATATTGTGAGCCCATTATTTAGGGAGGCCACATCCCTGATACAAACAAACTAAAACAGATTACAAAGGAAAAGAGTCATCAAGAGATGGGTCATGTGTGTCGCATGACACATCGTACTGACCGACCACATGTGTCGCGTGACACGGGATCACTTGAGGACGAAGGTGTCGCGTGACACATATGAGCCTTCTGAAACCTTACAATATGAATTCGTAAATTAACGAAGCTATACGAGATCTAATTAACAAGCCGAATTATGAACGAAAAACATAAACACCATCAAATCGACCCAGGAGTGTGGATATGGATAGATCCACACTCCCTCGGGGGCTCAAACACCAAATTCAACCAAATCAATCAATATGAGCTCAATTACACAATCTAGGCAAGTTAAACAGAGAGATTGCGATTGGGATTCGTAATTCGAGATAGCTAGGATCCGATTGCGAATCCAAACAAAATAGAATTATAAAATTGCAAGGAATTAAATGAGAGAGAGAGAGAGAGAGAGAGAGAGGGTTAGGGAATTGTTACCCTTGTTGATTCCACGAATTCTATATCTAGTCAGATATAGAATTCTTCAATTCTTCGTTGTAGATCTCACAGCTCTGATCCAAGGGTTCCAATTGGTGTGGGTAGAGAATTGGGTTTGGATGAGATGGATTAGGGGGTTGGAAAGGTAGGAGAGAGAGAGGTTTGGTGTTTGGGATGTTCGTCACAATGCTATTTTGGCAGAGTAACAATGAGGGCCGGAATTGGGATCCATCTCGGAGGGGAGGGCCTTATTTATAGAGGCAGCTTGGGCTGCCTTAGTATGTCGCACGACCTTACGCGTCCACTTTCCATGCCTCAAGCCGTCGCGTGACACAAGGTGGCTCAACCGCTTTTGGCGCCAAAAACCGGTTACGGAACATTCCGGGAAAATACCCAAAAGGTCCAACAGGTTTTATTCCCAAGGGGTCCTTTGGCATGAATGATGTACCAAAAGGTACTTCCTTCGCGGGAAACTCATGGAACATTTCCGGAAGTCTCGGGATAGGCCGGGAATTTACCAAAACGCCCCTTAATGCAGTTTTATTATGTTAAAATGCATCGAAAAGGTTGCGAATTGGATTGGCGTACCTACACCCGCCACCGGTAACAGATATGACACTGGAAGAAGCCATTCGCGCCTGTGAGGTTCACAAAAGGCAGAAAGAAGATCAGCAGAATTTCATAGTACAGATTCTGAATGAGCGAGGTATATCAGCTATCCCCCAGCCAGACGGTACTTTCGTCCTAGTCGAGGACGACGATCCTCCCCGATCAACTCCTCAAACCTTCAACTAGGTTCCTTCCCTGCCAAGTTACGGGATTCCTTCAAACCAAGGAAACAGCTGACCGAGGCTCCATGTTGCCACCTCTCAAGGCAACCCCATCATATACGACCAAACCAGTACTGCTCCCATCACTTTGTACAACCAGCGCATCGCTGGACCATCTCAAACAAATATAAATGTCCTCCAATACCCTCCCAAGTTCAACCTATTGCCTATACACGAACCTCAAAACACCGGGGATAAACCCCGATACAGTCCAAAAAAGGCCCCCATATATCCACATATATCAAGCCTCCCACCTCCAATTATTGCCGCTCATATGGCAGCACCCAGCACCGAGCCTCAAAGTCCACCACTGGACCGCGCCTTGGCCTGGATGGTCGAATAAATGAAAGACCTGAAAGCCAGCATAGGCAGCTCAAAGCAAGAAACACTCAAATCCACAGATCCGGGAATGGTGACGCCTCTCCCTACTAAGTTCATAATGTCGGAAATGGACCGATTCGACGGAACCGAATGTCCACAGACGCATGTTGACACCTACGTTCTCGGTATGAGAACAAAAGGAGCAACCCTCAAGCAAATGGCCGATCATTTCCAACATACTCTTAAGAGTTCTGCGCTACAGTGGTTCCTAAGGGTCAAGCCTGCAGATCGCCATACCTGGGATAAGATCAGTAATATCTTCCTAGAGCGGTACAGATCCAACCAGGAGTGGGAAACAAGTCGTGAGGACTTAATCACCACCGAGCAGAAAGCAGATGAAAGTGTCGGGGAATTCTACAAGAGATGGAGTTGGAAGCTCTCCGAAATCATGTAGCCACTCTCCAAAGACGAACATATGCGGATCTTCAAGTCCTTCTTGAGGCCTTCCATCAGAACGCTCATCAGCCATCACTTCTTCCCGGATCTCCGAGCCATGGTCAATGCCGGCTCACAATTCGAAAAGGATCTCAAGGAAAAACTGGCTACAATACAGCCATACCGATACAGATCAGCAGCTAAATTCAATCCTGTACTGGCCCCCGGCAAAGGGAAAGATACGTATGTCAACTACATCCATCAGGGTCAAGAGTCAAGCAACAGAAACCCGACCCCGCAGAGAACCAACTCCTCCAAAAAGCAGCCTTCCGTACACTTCGACAAGTTGGATATGCCTCTGAGTAAGATGCTGGAAGGATTGATCAAAGAAGGCCTCCTCAAGCCCGAATCCCGTAGTCAAAGCCGACAAAAGCAAATACTGCGCCTTCCACCAATATCACGGGCACATAACTGACAGCTGCCTGGAGTTACGGTATGAGATCTAGAACCTGATAGAGGAGGGAAATTTTGAGCATCCCCGTGGACCTAATACAGTCGGAAACCCTTTTTCGAACAACATCATAAACTCCATTAGTTGGGTAGCAAAGAAGATTGTCATAGGGGCAGTCTCTCCGCCTCTTCCAGCCAGGTCTTCATCAGACGTTCACATCAGTTACGATGTTTGTGACTACTCCGAATGCCTTGAGTACGAGTTCCAGGACCTGATTAGGGGCGATTCCCCCAAAAAACAGAAGAAACAGTCTTCTCAACAAAAATTGAAAGACAGGTATGAAGCCGGAGACACGAGCATGGGTACACTCGGAGAGCCGTCCAGGAAGTTAGATTACTATGTACTCTACTCCAGCAAGTCCTCTCTCCCTTCAAGTATCACAGCTTCAGAGCAGACAGGGGTGGGAAAACCGAAACATCCTGCTCACACCAAAGCTCAGACTTCAGGACGTCGAAATACCTTAAACCTTGGCAACCCTGCTGCCAGTCAGAAGCCTAATCCCCCGCAGGATCAGCCAAGATTAAACCTGCCCAACTTCAGAGCACGGAGCGGCAAAGGAAATTCAAAGTCAACTTAGCACTCGCACTCAATCAATGTGCTGACCAATGGCGGCCACCGCCACAAGCTACCTCGACCCAATTTCGAGGCACCACCAAAAGCTTTGCCTCTCAAGAGGAAGACAGGAAATGGATGGCTCGATGTTTCTCCCTCTCCGAAAAGAGATCAGATCTACGATTCCAGACTGTATGGCAGCATGCTCACCTTTTGTGACGAAGACCTACCAAAAGGGGCCTCAGGGCACAACGAAGCTTTGTACATCACTTTCCGGCTCAACACCGTCTCCCTCCCTGGGGTATTGGTAGATAATGGATCGGCAGTCAACGTCCTTCCCCTCAGCATGATGCAAGCCCTATGCATTGATGAAGGCCATATGATCCCATCTGCCCGAACTATCAAGGCCTACGAAAGCACGTCTCGTCCCATCCTAGGAACGGTGACTCTGGAGCTCTAGTTCGAAACCCAAATGGTGCCAGCAAAGTTCCACGTGATGGACATTCCATTCGAATTTACAGCCCTGTTGGGACGCCCATGGCTACACCACATGAAGGCCATCGCCTCCACTCTCCATCAGTGTGTCAAGTTCATAAATCGACAAGGAGATCTCGAGGTCATCATAGGGGACAGTTTCCTCATAGGGAATGAAGCCGAAATGCCAATCAAGCGTGCCCGTAGCCAGGCACCGGGGCTACCTCATGCAAGCCGACCAAAGGACTACCGGGGCAAATCTCATCAGAATCCCTCAGAGTCCGGAGGTGCTAACTATGTCAACGTCCTCAAGCATGAGGTTCCCAAAGCAGTCAGGTTCATCAAGTTTAACTGCCGTTTTCGAAACTTGGATGCAGACCGGGAAAGAAACCCTGAGCATCACAATGATACGGGCACAAAAACCCCCTGTCTCCTATCGAAGATTTGTCAGCATCCTTTGAGCAAACTCTCTGGCCCCGCCAGGCGAAGAAATCTTCACGATAAAGGTCAACAAGCACCGGCACACTCGTGATGAATGTATGGCAGTCGTTTGGGACTTCTTACATGCAGAATTGCCCACGGAACACCTTTTCTCAAATGAGGGGCATGAGGTCTTCTTAGCAGCACCAACTTCGCGACAGGGCGCGAGACGTCCTTTTATCTGGGTTGGGCCATCAGACGGCGATGAATCAGGACTCTCCGAAGTGGAAGATGCGGCAGATCCGCAAGAGGACCCCTACATACACATGCTCAGTTTCGAGGATGGCACAGGTTCCGACGAAGTCACCTACGATGAGGGCTCCAATACCATGGAAATTGTCAAGCTCAATGTCTAGTACAGACAGTTATCCGACGAGTAGAAACAACTGGTTGAGACGACAAAGAACCCTTCTGATCACGTAACCGATGATGACTTCGTCAACATCATTTTCTCCAGATATCCCGACGATGCCAAAGATCCGATCCTTATTGTTAGATTTTGCAACGCCAAAGTTACCCTCGACGATTGCCTGATCATGGTAAACGAGGCCCTGGCCAAGAGAGCTCAAGGCTCGTCATCACTTCCAGTTATCAGCCCCAGTGGCAACCGGCCCGTGCCGTCAGTCAAGCTCACCGCAAAAAGCGTCGCCAAGGCCAAAGGCAACGATGCAGGAGACAGAACTCCCCACCTTGATACAAGTCAGATCAGCCTCGGGAACGCCTTCAACAGCTACCCTGAGAACATCTGCAAAAGTCCTCCCGGCGAGACAGAACAAGCTTTCGAAGAAAGGAATGAACACCTCAGCATCAACATGTTCAAGTTCGACCCTGTTCCCAGCCATCACGGCCACGGATTCAGACATCCCACCAGCAAGCTGCTAGCTCTGATAGACTTGGCTCTCGAGCGAGATCACGAGACCATCAGCCTTCCAGAGTTTAACACCCCTGTTAGCTTGATCAAGCAGATATGGGTAAACTTCTTGGTGACCGAGATCAAGGAATATCGTATGGAATGTCCCAGCACGACTTCCTTCGTCAATATAATCCAAGAATTTCCGCCATTCGGAGATTTGGATGTGATCATAGTTCTAGACACCAGTCAGACAGCGCGCACCTACGGAGATTGTTTATCTCTCGCAAGGAAAGCCCTCCTGGAACTGGCTGTGCACAAGAAAATCACCTCTGGGATGAAAAAAAAGCTCAGAAGACTCACAGGGACCGAGCCCTTAAAGCATCACAAGCAGTTTCAAACAGCAAGCTAGAGGCCACTCTAGACCAATTCGACCTCAAAGGTTTTGCCCACGGCGACTTCGTGGACTACCATCGCTTCTCATCGAATACCCTCTGGCAAGGGAGGGCGGTCAACGTTCCCGATGACCTAGGAGATGGAATGGCACAGCACAAGGAATACCTAGCCAAACAGCATGAGGAATACAAGCGCTTATCTCCCCGAGAGAGACAAGTCCTCTATGAAAGCGACGATGAAGACGATGAAACTATTCTCTTCCAAGTCGGTCATGAAGTCAACAAAACCGAAATTCCAAGGGTCCTGGGAGGATGGGAGCGGATCATTTCTGTTCTCAAATTGAAAGGCCAACTGAAAAAGGACGGTCTATTAAAAAAGAAGAGAAAGATGGAAATACATCTCCAACAACTGCTCAGGGAGATTCCACAGACTACAACATTCGTTTACAGAAACGGCCAACTGGGGCATAAACCAGTCACATGGGCAGACGTCCGGGAAGCCGTATACTCACCTTCCAACATACCCGCCACTCAGTTAAAGCAGCTGAGAAAGATCTCCCCGATGGAAGTTTATCTAGACTGCCGCATACAGTTCAAGGAAGCATTGGCTATTCTCACATGGGAGGAAACGCAAGCGCTAACTCTCGACGAAGGCTCTACTGCAAGAGAGCTGACCTGGGCCAAAAGTGGAGGGAAATTAGCAAACCATGACTACTGCCTGTCCCAACTCCATAATGCCATAAGCCTGCTTAGCAAGAAGGAAAGAAGCGCAGTATTTCGTGAAGAAATCAAAGAGACCATTCGCTTGAACCAAGAACTCTCTAACCTCCCCCGAAGGGTCAGCAATACACGATTCAGTCCTGACAACCACTGCTGTGCACTGACGTTCGAACAACTTCGGCCAACCATAGACTCCCTCCCTGCAGAGGCACCTAAACCAATATCTCGGGATAGAATCCGAAAAGCTTCCGAAGCCTCTGGGAATACATCTACAGTCAACGAATTGAGGGGGGACATATGGCCATGTGCTTTGAAAAATCCTCCACTGACTATGGCTCATCTCAAAGCAACCTGTTCAAAAGGGACCAAGCCCGACGTCAATGTTCTAACCCGATCGGGTCAAATTCATGTGCTACCACCTAAGGCCACCAAAAAGCCGGCAGAGCCAGAACCGCAACCCGGTCTACCCGAAGAAACAAGTCCCGTGAAAGAGGACCTGATCCTCACTCAGCTTAAGCAGACCTTGGCGAACATTTCCCTGTGGTCCCTACTCACATCTTCATACCCTCACAAGCTCAAGCTAGAGGAAAGTTTGGCTCGCACCATGGTCCCCGTGGACCCAATGCCAGAAGAAGTAATTCAGATGATCGGCAACATCCACTATGGAAACATCATCACCTTCACAGATCTAGACCTGCCAAAATTTGGGGCTGATCACAATGAGCCGCTCTATATCATAGTCCAGCTGGACAAGCGTCGCCTTCCCCGTGTGCTGGTAGACGGAGGTTTCAGAATGAATGTCTTGCCCACCAAGATGATGGACCTGCTTGACATCAAGCCCACAGACCTGAAGCCTTCAATCCACACTGTCAAGGCCTATGATTCTACTTCCCGCACAGTTCTCGAGGTTGCTACTCTAAACATCTGGTTTGGCAAGTGGATGATCACCACCGAATTCCAAGTATTTGACATTCCCATCACTTTCACAGCCATCCTGGGATGGCCTTGGCTGCATCAAATGAATGGTGTGGCATCCACCCTTCACCAATGTATCAAGTTCATGCAAGGCAACGAGCTCACAACAGTCTACGGTGACAGCATCACCACCGAGGGGACCAGCACCAACGGCATTCCAGTGTTAGAGATCAAACATGATAACAATATAGCATTAACTGGATTCACCTTGGAGACCTCCAAGATCCAAATATGCAGCGTGGACCTTCCACTTTTCTGGGACAAAATCCCTCCTGCCATGAAAATGATGAAACTCATGAACTTCATCCCGGGACTGGGGCTCGGCAAAAGGTTACAAGGCCAACTCCAAGTCATCGAAGTCAAGGACCACACTACAGTCCAAGGGCTCGGTTATGTGCCAACGCCAGCTGATGTCAAAGAGAACAAGAGGCTCGCCAGCACCAAGGTAGTAGCCCGCAAAAGGGGAACCTCCAACGGCACACCCAACCTCCGACCTTACAGCTTTGACCTCACCCATTACTTCATCAAAGGAACCGACAGTAGAACTGGGGGAACCGACAACAGAACTGAGGGAATCGACAGCAGAACTGAGGGAACTGACAGCAGAACTGAGGGGACTGGTAGTGGAACTGATGAAGATGAGAAACAAGCAGGAAAAGTTAGCACAGAGACTACAGAAAGGATGGAGAGGCTGGCACAGGACCTCAAGCATTTCAGAGGACTCAAAGCTAATCCGATTAGGGGAGCATTCCTTGACATCACTGCTCTACCTGGACCAATTGCCACCACCGTTCAGCATGAGTACACATTCAAAGGGTTCCCAGACATAGAAGAACAGCTCGAGACACTCTTCATGGGAAACATACTATTCGAGTCAGCCGTCGAGGCCACATTCGAGACAGTAACTCCAAAGCAGAAGGAACCGAAATTCATAGAATATGCTCTCAGTGGACCCGCTCTACAGAGTATTTTTGAAGAAGTCATGGAGGTGTCGAACCTGATTGACCTGAGCTCCAAAAACAGCATGATCGCCATGATCGGGAGAGCAGAAGCCAAGCCTCTCGACCCCCGAAACCTCACCAAACGAACTATACATTAAAGAAGTTCTCAAGCGTGTAGTTGACCAAGAGGACAATCGGGCCCAAGCTGCCGAAGAGGTTATGACTAAAGTGAACCTGGGGTCAGTGCAAGAGCCTAAAGAAACACAAGTGGGCAGTTTCTTCGCCGGTGCAGAAAAAGAAGCCCTGATAAATCTCCTCAAAGAATATGTTGACGTGTTCGCCTAGTCATACCAAGACATGCCAGGACCCGACCACTCAATCGTGGAGCACATAATTCCTCTGGATCCAGAATCCAAGCCTGTGAAGCAGAAACTGCGCAAGATCAAGCCAGAATGGTCTTTGTAAGTGAAAGAAGAAATTGAGAAGATACTCCGCGTCGGCTTCATCAGAGTAATTGAGTACCCGACCTGGCTCTCCAACATTATGACGGTCACCAAGGCCAATGGAAAGGCCAGATGCTGTGTGGATTTTTGAGATCTCAACAAGGCCAGCCCTAAGGACAATTTCCCACTGCCCAACATCAACATGCTAGTCGACACCACGACAAACTTTGAAGTAAAGTCCTTCGTGGACGGATTTGCTGGATACAATCAG
Source organism: Adenophora triphylla var. japonica (assembly GCA_022495995.1). Taxonomy (NCBI): domain Eukaryota; kingdom Viridiplantae; phylum Streptophyta; class Magnoliopsida; order Asterales; family Campanulaceae; genus Adenophora; species Adenophora triphylla. The sequence goes on from JAFEMH010002997.1 coordinate 21,340, forward strand.
ATCAAGATGTCCGAGGAAGATCAAGCCAAGATTGCTTTCACCACTCCGTGGGGGACATACTGTTACACGGTCATGCCGTTTGATTTAAAGAACGCCGGGGCTACTTACCAACGGGCTGCAACAGCTCTCTTCCATGACATGATTCACAAAGAAATTGAAGTATATGTCGATGACATGATTATCCACTCCAGAGGATCAGACATGCAGCACATGACAGATTTGAGAAAGTTCTTTAACAGACTCAGAAAGCACTCCATGAGATTGAACCCTGCAAAGTGCACCTTCGGTGTCAAGCGAGGCAAAGTACTAGGGTACATGGTTACAGAAAGAGGCATCGAAGCTGATCCCAAGAAAATCAAGGCCATCATCAACATGAAGCCACCAAAGACACTGACAGAAGTGAAAAGTTTCATGGGAAGACTTCAGTACATCATTTGCTTCATCAACCAATTGACCTCTCTCTGCGAGCCAATGTTCAAAATAATGAAGAAAAATGTTGACATCAAATGGGACTCCGAATACGAGACATCCTTCGAGAAAATCAAGACATACTTAGTGAATCCCCCGATCCTGTGCCCGCCACACAAAGATAAGCCACTCCTCCTGCATCAATTGGGGCAATGCTGGCACAAGAACAGATAGGTTCCAGAGTTGAGCATGCAATCTACTTCGTAAGCCGAAAGCTTCAAGGATGTGAACTCAGCTACTCAGCATTAGAGAAAACTTGTACCGCCTTGGTATGGGTAGTCGGGAAACTGAAATACTACATGCAGTAACATTCAGTACTCCTGGTCTCCAAGATGAATCCCGTCAGATATCTCTTCGACAAGCCATCCCTATCGATGAGATTAGCCAAGTGGTCATTCTTCCTGGCTGAATTCGATATCAAATACATGGTCAGAAAATCAACAAAGGGCAGAGTGATGGCAGATCAGCTAGCAGACTTCCCAAGCAGTGAACTCAAGGGTCCTGATTCGCAGTTTCCAGATAACGGGATCTTCTCACTCAACAGCGCAAACCGCTGGCAATTCTTCTTCGATGGGGCTGCCAACAAGAAAGGAAATGGTATTGGAATGCTCTCGGTCGATCCTAAAGACGAGCACACTCCCAGAGCCATCAAGCTGAATTTTGAAGCAACCAACAATGCAGCAGAGTATGAACCTTGCGCAGCCAGCCTAGAAGCCGCTCTCGAACGCAACATTTCAGAACTAGAAGTATACGGAGACTCAGCATTTATCATCAATCAAGTATCCAACAAATGGAAGACAATATATCCTGGCCTCCAGAAGTACCACACATACATGGAGGAGCTCATTGTTCAGTTCAAGGACATCTCTTTCCACTATTTGCCAAGAGACAGGAATCGCTTCGCAGATGCCCTGGCCACCCTAGCATCTCTTATCGAAATTCCCAAAGGGAAATCAGTAAAACCCCTCGGAATAGGCAGACGGTAAACACCCGCCTATTGCTGTGAGATCAAAGTTAAAAGTGAACCGATCGACGAACCCTGGTACAATCAAATCTACCAGTACCTCCAAAACGGAGAAGCTTCCTTCACAAATGAAGATGGAAAATACAAAGAAGGGATCAAAGCCAAAAACACGATGGCCCAAAAATGCCTGGCATCCCATTTCGTCATTCTAGGGGGTATGTTGTACAAGAAGCGCCATCAAGGACCACTCCTCCGGTGTGTAAATAAAGAAAAAGCCAGCGAGCTAATGAACGAAGTTCACAACAGAACCTGCGGTCCGAACATGAACACCAGAGCATTGATACTTCGTATGGGTTACTATTGGGTATCAATGGAAACAGATTGCATCCAGTTTATCAGAAGCTGCGACAAATGTCAATTGTTCTCCAACCTTAATCACATTCCTCCTCAGGAGCTCTACTGCATGACTACACCATGGCCTTTCGCCACACGGGGAATCGACGTCATCAGCAAAATTACTCCACCAGGGAGTAATGGTCACGAGTTCATACAAAGTACTGAATTCTAAGAAGGTGGTCAAGTTCATCAAAGAGAACATCATGTGAAGATACGGGGTGCCCAACGAGATCATATCCGACAATGGGACCCACTTTGAAGGAGATTGTGACCAACTGTTGACCTAGTTCAGAGTTACACGCCAAAAGTCTTCTCCCTACATACCACAGACTAATGGTCCAGTAGCGGCAGCAAACAAGACTCTCGTAAGAATTATCAGAAAAATGGCCGTCAGAGCTCAGGATTAGCCCGAAAAGCTACATCTAGCTCTCTGGGGATACAGAACATCAGTCAGAACCGCCACAGGGGAGACTCCTTTTGCGCTCATATACGGAATGGAAGCGATGTTACCAGTTGAATTGGAAATTCCATCCCTCCGAGTCCTCTTGGAAAACGGAATCAATGAAGTCGAATGGCTCCAAAGCCGTCAGGACGAACTAGCTCTACTCGACGAGCGCAGATTGAAAGCCATGGAACATACTCGTGCCTACCAAAGCAGAATGGCCCTAGCATTTGATAAGAAAGTCAAGATCCGAGACATCAGAGAAGGCGACTTGGTGCTTAAGGAAAAGCCTCCTATACAGACCAATCCCCTTGGAAAGTACCTGTTCGTGGTACAAAGAATCTTCTCCGGAGGAGCCATGAAGTTAGCATATTTGGACGGAAACCCTTTTGTTAACCCCATGAACGAAAGCAAGCTCCGCAGATACTTTGTTTGAGGAAGAACACGAGTCAACTCTCCTTCCCCATACACCACCCCTCAGTAAAATCAAAGTGCTAAAAGAGTAATACCCAATTGGATATATTCCCGAAAATGATCTAGGTAAAAAACAGGGTCCCACTTCTTTTGTCTTTTCAAATTTTACCTAAAGTGTCAAACTACGGTGACCTGAGCCCCTTAGTCCAATTGTAAAAGGGAACATAGGCAGCCATCATTGGTTCGGTCTCAAAAACAAATAAAATTTCAAATACAACACCAATCGCTTGTGTTAAAAAAAAACTCTTAAATTTAACCTACAAATTCATTACGGTTAAAACAATCTTTGATGAGTTCAAGCACGGTTAACTCTTGACTCGCTACACGCTAGTAAAACAACAATAAAACACTTAATCAATTTTATGTTTTGCAATGACAGTGGGTGGATGTTCCGGACAGCAAGGTCAACCTAGTCCCTCGTACTCAGTCCTTCGTCTTTCTTCCCCTTTCCTTTTCCATGGCGGGTATTCTTCACCTTCACAGGGAATATCCCCGTAGTCCTTCAACCTGGCTCTGGGACCCTTCCCGATGCCTCTGCCAAACCTGCGGCTGCTAACGCAGCCCTTTCCCTAGCTCTGTCACGAGCTGCCTCTCTCTGAGTCGTCATATCCATGCTCTGATCAGCCATCCGACTAGCATTGGCCTCATAGTCAGCCATGTCATCCCCAGTACAATCCTGAGGGTTAGCCGCCACTTCGGCCCTCTTTAATGTCGAGCTGTCACGGTAATCAATACCCAATAGCTCAATTCGTCTCCAAAAAATAGCCATTTGTGTCTCCCCTACACACTCTTCATACCAATTCAAATACCGAGTGGACAGAACAGTTCCCCCTCTATGGTGAAAGAGAACCCTGGCAGAAAAGGACGTATACTGCCACAACCGCATGAGAAGCAATGGCGTCGAAGGATCTTCCATGAGGAGCGATCCCACCTCAAAAGTACCAGCATTACTCAAGCCCGTCAACGGCACCTGCTCCATCCCGAACTGTCGCAGCACCAGTGATGGAATGTAGAAAGAAGTCTGGGACACCCCCGGAACTCTGACAATGAGAAGACCCTCCTGAACGGTCCGACAAGATTGTAACTTCCAGTGAGGAACCCACCATCGCAAATGATGCGTACGGAGTCTGGCCATCCGAAGCTCTAACTCACCCTGATTGCCTCCTATCACCAAGGGTCGTCGAGAAAAAGACCAGGGATCGCATGTCGCTGGTACCTCGGGCATCATTTGCAACCGCTCCCTCAACCACAGAGTAAGCATAGCAGGACTCCCTCCCCACATGTATCGGCTACCAGTTACCATCCGACCTATGCCAAGGAACGTCTCGCCCAGGATCAAAGGCACGATGCCTCTTCCGCTCCGGCACGATGTCTCTTCCGCTCTGACACTGCCTCACCAGGTCCCGTATACTGTGATGGAACACCCCCAAGGATGGGAATGTGAATAAAGTGGCGATTGCACACAGAGCAAAAGCGTCCCGTGCATAAACACTTCCATCCGCACCGGCGAATCTATCAGGCAGCCCCAAAATATCGACATATCCGTATTTGGAATTAGCATCCCACATGCTTCTTCAGCTGAAACGCCAAGCAGGGACATTAACTTCTCAACGGTGGTCAGGCCGCCCGTCAAAGGAAGAACAATCTGCTCCACCACAGACCCTCCAAGGATAGGCCGAAAATCCTCGAGTGTGGGCGTAATCTCGTTGTACGAGAAACTGTACATGTGTCTCCTTTCATCCCAGAAATGAGATGCGGCTCTCAAGAGATCCCATTATTATTTATTTTTTGATCAACCTACTAGCTTATTTGCCAAAAATAAATAGAGGTAATCGTAATAAATATTCAAAATGTACAAGTGTTTGCCCCATGGGTCTTACAAAGTACAAATCAATGCTTGGACAATACACACTATTGTCTAAAATAAATCAAAAGGACTACTCAGAGTCCTCCTCGTCATCCGAGCACTCATAATGCTGCCCCGCTGCAGCCGGATCCACAGTGGATAAATACTCCGCAAACTCCTCGTGACCGGAGTACGAAAAGCTACGGCTTCGCTCTTGTGCTCCCGAGGACTCCCCTTGCTCGTGTCCCAAATACGAGGAGTGGCGAGCTCCGAACCCAGCAGTCTCACCGGAGAACTGCTGAACCCCTGCGCGAAATATGTGTCACCAACCGTGGAGACAGATGGGTCCCTCGCAGCAGACTACCGAGAAGGCATTGGCTCGTAAACACCCGCACTCCTTCAGGAACTACACCGTAGGAAGTCCACGAGCCTCCTAGAATAGTTGGCTATCCCATCCAAGTGCCTCACGGCCTGATTGTAAGTACGGCCAGACACCTGCAAACCAAGAAAGCCATCAAAAGACAAACAGACAGCACAAATGCAACATTTGCAAGATGCTACTACCAAGTACAGAAAAGCAAAGCAAAACATTCAACGAAGCATTAGGGTCCACTCTGTATTAGGGTCCACTCTCTCTCCAGCACCTGCGGTCTCCTCAACCTCGTCCTCAGAAAAAATTCATAATCGGCGCCCTCTATGACGTACTCGACGTGAGGCATACCTTACCTATACCGCTCCAACTCTGCCCTGGCTATGAGCAAGGGATACTGCATGTGAAGAGGCGAATCCCTCGAAACCAAGGGGACAGACCCCAGAGCATATTGGCAAGACACCCTCTCGCCCAGATACATCACGTCACAATGGAGCCCCACCAGCAGCTTCCGCTTATGTGTAATATCCCCAGCAGCATGCACCATGAAGTGATCAAGCCAACTCCACCAGGTCAGGCTAATCCTCGGAGAAAAATCTCGGTCCATGGCCAGAGATGCCTCCTCATAAGTCAATCGGGTGTGCTCCCTCGACTTTGCCGGCATCCTTGCCGCCTTCTGCCAAGTCAACATGGCAGGGAATAAATGCGTATATGCCTCCCTGGTATCCCACGTATGCGGGTGAAACACCTCAAAGAACCACACCTGTCGAACCCAAGGAAAGTTATGTTAGCTACAAACAGATACATACGAGTACAAGTGAGACAAGGAAGAGAAAAAGAAAGAAACTCACATCCAAAGCAAACTGAAAATAGCCTAATGAGTTTTCCTCTCCTCGAGAGAACTTGTCCAACTCATAATAGACCTCGGCCAGACCGGCCTCTCCCAGAGCATACCCTCTCATGGCCTCCAGGTTGGTCAAAAATGGGAGCAGAGCAAAACGACATATCGTGTCAGCAGTGGGGAACAGGGTAGCTGACAAAGCGAACCATAAAAACCCTCGAGCCAAGCACTCAGCTGTCATTCTCATGGAGCCAGCCAAATACTCCTCGATGCCCCTCCTCAAGTGAGCCTCCATCGGTCCGTACCGAATACCCAGGCCCCTGGCATCGGTAATATCAAATCCAAGCAGCTCCGACAACTGCTCCCTGGTGAAGCCATCACACCACTCAATGGTGTTGCCCCGGAATGACAACTCAGTAATCTCCGCAAAATCAGTGGGTGTCACGGTCGCCTCCCCCCACCTGAAATGGAATGTGTGGGTCGTGTCCCACCAGTACTCGCTCAGGGCAACATGAAGTACCTTCGCCCTCTCGTCGGCCAAAGCCACCACGTCTATCGAATCGATAAAGCTCGCCAGCCGGGGTCAATCACGAATCAAGTCGTGGACTCCTCTCGCCGTCCCGAGCCACATCCGAGAACATCTCCCACAGCCGACGGACTGCCTCAACATCCCCTTACTCTTCACATTACGCACATCAATAGGCCCTCGCCCCTGCAGGTGAACACGGCAAAAGTATGTTATTACAGAGATAACGTTCACAGACACATGTCAAAAATTGCGGAAAACATATCAGCACAAAGATATAGTTTCAAAAACCCGTTCATCAACGGTTCGTTTTCCTAAAAATATTTCCATCCCAGTTGGAGTATTAACGGTTCAGTTTCAAAAACTCGTTCATCAACAGTTCATTTTCCTAAAAATATTTCCATCTCAGTTGGAGTATTAATGGTTCAGTTTCAAAAACCCGTTCATTAACGGTTCATTTTCCTAAAAATATTTCCATCCCAGTTGGAGTATTAATGGTTCAGTTTCAAAAACCCGTAAAAATATTTCCATCCCAGTTGCAGTATTAATGGTCCAGTCTCAGAAACCCGTTCATTAACGGTTCCCTTTTCCTAAAGATATTTTCTTCCCAGTCGAAGTATTAACGGTCCAAAATTCCAAAAGGTTCAAGTCATTTCGAAAACTTCGTCGAATCCAAAACTTTCAAAACACTTCGAAAAATTTGTCCAAATCGGAACTTTCAAAATTTACTCCGTCCCGAGTTAAACTCACTTTAATTTTGGAAAACGCCCATAGACATGGAATTTTTCTGCCAAAATTTTTATGTTGTCTACCCGTAGCTCAATTGATGTTACGGGTAGACAACATAAAAAGAAGGTTAGCATCCTCTAAATTCCGTTAATCCCAGTTGCAGTATTAATGGTCCTTGGATTTGTGGTAATCCCGAGCCGGGTAAAACTCGGGTGGATCCAAAGGAAGATCGGTAGTTCGCACCGTCCTCCTTAGCCTCGCTCTCTTGTTGTTGGTCCTCCTATGCCGACCCCTTCGTCCTAATCCAGCTTCCATGATGATAATCTCTCAAAGATTTGAACAAAACTTGCAAAAAAGGGGAGAAATTTCACTCTTTTCTCTCTTCTCTCTCGCTAGAAATGGGATGTTTTGGTCTGGTTTGCGTCGCCTGGTGCTGGTTTAAAAAAGGTCCATGGTGAGGATGAGTCAGGCCGGCTAGTTTTACACCATAAAGTTTCCTTTGCCACTTTGGCCCCTCAGCTTTCCAGAATTCTGAATTTAACCCTTTGGGCCCCCAAAAGTTAAAAATTTTCCAGTTAGACATTTCTAACGTCCCCTCCCCCGAGGATAAATCTCAGTTAGACATTTCTAATGCCCCGTCTCGAGACGTTAAATTTCTCGTTAGTCCTCACTAACACTCTGTCTTCGGACGTTAAATCTCAATTACCACCTTCAAAAGGTAAATCGGCCGCAATAGTAAGCCCGGGTATCTTTTCGCTCCAGTAAGCGAACCTTCAATTCCCCGGCCGTCAATCGTAAGCCCGACCACCCCATTTCAACGGCAATCACTATAAGCCTGCACAACAATCCCTCTTCGGCCATCACCGTAAGCCCGAACACCATGTCCCCAGCAGACAAAGGACGAGCGGCAAATCAACATAAGCCTGCACAACCATCCTTCTTCGACTGTCATTTCCGTTGAATTCCAAGCATAAGATCCCGCTTCCTCTGTATATCAGAATACGCAGTTGGGGATGAACATTTCTCATATCCTATCAGAATACGCCGTCAGGGATGGACATTTCTCGCATCCTTTCAGAATACGCCATCAGGGACGGACATTTCTCATATCCTTTCAGAACACGCCGTCAGGGACGGACATTTCTCGCATCCTATCAGAATACGCCGTCGGGGATGGACATTTCTCATATCCTTTCAGAATACGCCGTTGGGGACGGACATTTCTCGCATCCTATCAGAATACGCCGTCATGGACGGACATTTCTCGCATCCTATCAGAATACGCCGTCAGGGACGGACATTTCTCGTATCCTTTCAGAATACGTCGTCAGGGAAGGACATTTCTTGTATCCTTTCAGAATACGCCATCGAGGACGGACATTTCTCATATCCTATCAGAATACGCCGTCAGGGATGGACATTTCTCATATCCATTCAGAATACGCCGTCGGGGACGGATATTTCTCATATCCTTTCAATATACGCCGTCAGGGACGGACATTTCTCATATTCTTTCAGAATACGCCGTCAGGGACGGACATTTCTCGCATTCCTTCAGAATACGCCATCAGGGACGGACATTTCTCACACCCCTTCGGTCTCTCGTAGGTTCAGACGCCTCCTAATAGTCTCACTTAGGTCTAGACTGTTGGTGTAATGTCCTAGGCTTTAGTTATGTTTAACTGAAAACCTTTATGTATCATCTTTATCGTTTAAGTTTATAATTTGATTATTATATAGTTTGCATATTTATTGTAATAATTTCCGTCCCTGATTATTAAGAGAATAATTAGTATAATTGTCAATGGATTATCATATGAGGATTATATGCATAGAGATGCACATTGAAATTATGGGTACTTGTTAGAGAACAAGTGACTGGACTTGACCCGTATGAGATTTATGTCATGGTCAAATGTCATAATTAAATCTCGTATGGTCACTTCATTTAGTCCCTAGACCTGAGATTATCATGACCTTACATATGATGAAAGTCATGTTTGATTTTAGTCAAACGATATCTTAACACGATATTTATAAAGTCTATCTTTGGCATGATCGGATTCAAGATGGGAAGGATGATAAGTCAAGATGGAATTCGTCCCTCGAAAGAGGGATGTTTTGCTTGGTCCCCTCGATGAGTGATAATGATGAAAGCGTGTGGCCATGCCCCCAATGAATTAATATGATTAATGTCATTCGATTAATCAATTTACTGGGTAACGAGAAAGCATTGAACAAATACAAGTTGACGAGGACCATGACTTGTGTTCAATATAACATCGTGAGACAAAGGGAGAAATGTGAAGTGTACCATGTAGGAAGCGTGAACTCTTACGTTATATTATTTGGGTAGACATAATGGATTGCTAGAGTCCGCTTATGTCTTATGAGGATCGATGTGATCGAGCTCATTGCCAACATAATATAATCCTATGGGGTCACACGCATCGAACGAATTGTCAAAAATGAATTATGGATTTACGGTGTGTTGGGCGACCGCCCAAGGTGCTATGGGCGACCGCCCATGTTATTTGAAAAACCGGCATTAGGCTTGTCATGATGTGGCGACCGCCTGTCAATATGGCGGCCGCCCATGTTGGTTTCGAATAAGGGATTAAAGCTCTGGACACTTGGCGACCGCCCATGTCCTTATGAGCGACCGCCCATATGGGTTTCGGAGGAAGGGATTAGGCGCCGGGACACATGGGCGACCGCCCAGGTCCCTATGGGCGACCGCCCATGTACCCTGAATGCTGAAACCGTTTTTCTCAAGGGTTTTAATAGGGCATAGTATTTATAGAGTATAAATACTTTCCTTCAACAACCCTAGCAGCCAGTTCCGTTTTTGAGCTTTGAGAAAGACAAAAATAGAGAGAATTTTCAATTGTGAATTGAAAATCATCACATCAATTCCACAATTCATCATAGATTGAAACGGTTTCAATCAAGGGATCTAGCAATCCTCCTAGAAAGAGTTCTAGGTTCGTTCATCGCGTGGATACTCGTAGAGGATCTTCGCTTCTCAAGATCTTTGTTCGTGATTCAAAGGATCGTATATTGGAGACTTGCTAATTCTTCAATACGGAGTTGGACTACGTATATCAACGACAAAGGCATCGAGGTTGGTAACCCTAATTCATAATTCTTAATTATTCATCTTGAATGATTCTAGGGCTTTGGGTATTCGAGTTATTTGCAATCTTTCGCTGCGCATGGACCCTCGAAACCCTACAGTGGTATCAGAGCCCCGTTCATGATGTTTAGTTAGATAATCATGATTATTGTGTAATGTGATTATATGAATTTTCATGATAAATATGATTTGGGATGTGAAATTGTATGAGTATTGCTTGTGAAGTAATTGTATATAGTGATATATCATGATTATGAAATTGAAATATGTGATTAATATGATTAATCTAGGTTATGGGATGTCAATTTCATTTATATGATTAATGTGATTAATCTAGGATATTTGTGAAGTATTACTTGGTATATGGTGGACACCAAAACCTTTCCCCACGGGCACTTCGATGGAAGTGTGGGATGACCTTGGAGCACGTGGCCGCGTACTAGTAATTACTGACCAAATGTGATTTGTGTTGTATCATTCCATGTTCATAATTATGCTCATATAGTTTTTCATGAATCAACCTTGCCATGTTAATTGATAAACATGAAAAATTGAACCTTCTTTGAAATTTTGAGTTTGTTTATGCTACCCACTTTAAACACTTGTGAGTATACGGGTAGTTTTATGTAGGCTCGCCATAGCGAGGTACATTAATTCTATCTTTGTATGATCAAGATGAGCAAATAGTGATTGCTATACGTTTAAAATGGTTGAACTCAATAAGGCTATCAAAACAGTTTTGGGCCTAAGGCATAAGATGAGATTGAAACATGTGACATATGATGTCTATAATCTCATAAAAGATCTAAGAGTCATATGTTGATATGATTGATAAATGTTATCTACCTTTTTAGTTTAATTTTGAGCAATCGTGCCATAGCGGAGCTTGAAATTAAATTAAAGTTGGGTCTTAGCCTATTAAATTATATTATGCATGTTTGTATATGAAGGTTATATAATTTAGTGGGAGTATTTGTGAAATACATTATTTAATCTCTTAAATGAAATTGGTGCTCATATATGTTTATATCTTGTTGCATATCTTTGTAGATCAATGGCCGCTAACACTAATCGAATTTGTCATCGCGATCGGTCCTTGAGAAGGACAAGTTAGAAGAGAATGGCAACAACTATGTGGATTGGATCCGATTGTTTGAGAATTGTTCTCAAACAGAAAGGAAGTTGGACATTCTCGATGGACCCATTCCACCCGAACCCGCCGCTAATGCACCTAAAGCTGAAAGGGACCAACATAAGAAAACATGTGGATGATTCTATAGATGTTGGTTGCCACGATGCGGCTACTATGTGTAAGGCCCTTGAGAAGGACCTTGTACACATGGAAGCTTATGATTTGGGAAATCATTTAAAGGAAATGTTCCATTGCAAGCACGTCAGAAAGGTTTGACACTATGAAGGCTCTTCATTCATGCAAGATGATTGAAGGACAACCCGTTGGGCCTCATGTGTTGAAAATGAAGGGTCACCTCGAACATCTTGAGAGGCTTGGGTATCCTATCCAGTTAGAGCGCTACGGATATGATATTGCATTCACTTCCCGAAAGTTATAATCGATTCGTTGAATTATAACATGAATGGGATGAATAAATCTACTGTCTGAATTGCATGGGATGCTAAAGAATGCGGAGAACAATATTACCAAGAAAACCAATCAAGTATTGATGGTGAATAAAGGAAAGGGGTTCAAAAACAAGGGTAAAGCAAAAGTTGCTAAACCGAAGGCAAAGGTTGCCGTTGCGAGAAGCCTAAACCCCGAATCCCAAAAGGATGCGGTATGCTACCATTGCAATGAAACCGGGCATTGGAAGCGTAACCGCAAAGCTTATCGGGAAGCGGTCAAGAAGAAGGGCAATGTGATTGCCACGACTTCGTATCTATATGATAGATGTTCTACTTTCTACTTCTAGTTCTTGGGTATTAGATACCGGATGTGGATCTCACATTTGTCTAAATGTGCGAGGGACTTAAGAATAGAAGGTCGGTCAAAGAGGGTGAAGTAGATCTCGGGTTGGAAATGGAGCAAGAGTTGCCGCATTGGCCGTAGGGACTTACGAAGTCACTTTACCTAGCGGATTAATTTTAGTTTTAAATAACTGTTATTATGTTCGGATTTGAGCAGAAACATTATTTCTATTTCATGTTTAGACAATGAGGGTTACAATTTTCTTATTGCGAATAAGAAATTTTCAATTTATTTGAATGACATGCTTTATTGTGTTGCTCATTCTTTTAATGGACTTTATGTCTTGGATGTTGAAAATAATGTTGAGAATGTTTATCATGTTAGTAAGAAATCTAAACCAAATGATGTGAACAACACATACAAATGGCATTGCCATCTTGGTCACATAAACGAGAAACGCGTATCTAAACTCCATAAAGATGGATATTTAGACTCATATAATTATGAATCATATGATGTTTGCGAGTCTTGTTTATTGGGCAAGATGACTAAAGCTCCTTTTACTAAGAGTAGTGAAAGGGCTAGTGATTTATTGGCTCTCATACATACCGATGTGTGTGGACCAATGAATAGCATTGCTAGGGGAGGATTTCGGTACTTTCATAACGTTCACCGATGACTTCTCCAGATATGGCTATGTCTATCTCGATGAAGTACAAAAGTGAAGCATTTGAGATATTTAGAATATTTCAAAATGAGGTACAAAATCAACTTGGCAAAACTATTAAAACCATTCGATCCGATCGAGGTGGTGAATACTTAAGCCAAGAATTTGACGATCATCGAAAAGTTGTGGAATTGTTTCGAACTTACTCCACCCTAACACCACAATGGAATGGTGTATCCGAGAGGAGAAATCGAACTCTATTAGATATGGTTCGATCGATGATGAGTCAAGTGAACCTTCCTATTTCTTTTGGGGACATGCACCGGAAACACTGCTTTCACGCTTAATAAGGTCCCTACTAAATCGGTTCCTAAAACCCCACATGAGATGTGGTATGGAAGAAAGCCTAGCTTATCTTTCATGAAGATTTGGGGTTGTGAAGCTTATGTAAAGAAATTAGTTTCGAACATAAACTTGCACCTAAATACGATAAATGCATTTTCGTTGGTTATCCTAAGGAAACGAAAGGATATCTATTTTACAACCAATCCGAGAACAAAGTGTTTGTTGCTCGAAATGGTGTCTTTCTAGAGAAAGAGTTTCTCTCTAAAGAAACTAGTGGGAGTAAAATTGATCTTGAAGAAATTCAAGAACCCGAAAATGACAAGGAACCGATAGTAGAGACGGAACCAAGTTCACAAGTTTGTTGTGGAACCGGTTCAAGATACACAAGTTCTTCGCAGATCGGATAGGATACGATCCGAACCCGAGAGATATGGATTTCTCATGACGGAAAGTAATGAAGTAGAAATCATTGAGAATGATGAACCTACCTCCTATCAAGAGGCGATGTCCACTCCTGATTCGGACAAGTGGCTAGGAGCCATGGAATCCGAGATCAAATCCATGTATGACAATCAAGTTTGGAACTTGATTGACCCACCTGAAGGTGTAAAAACCATAGGGTGCAAATGGGTTTTCAAAAAGAAAACCGACATGGATGGGAAGGTACATACTTATAAGGCTAGGCTAGTTGCTAAGGGGTATAGGCATTCATGGCGTTGACTATGATGAAACCTTTTCGCCCGTAGCAATGCTTAAGTCTATTAGAATCCTAATTGCCATAGCCGCATATTACGACTATGAGATATGGCAAATGGATCGTCAAAACAGCGTTTCTTAACGGAAACCTACTTGAGGATGTATACATGATACGGCTGAAGGATTTGTCGATCCAAAGGGTTCTAACAAAGTGTGTAAGTTGCGTAGATCCATTTATGGATTGAAGCGAAGCTTCCGGAAGTTTGGAATCTACGTTTTGATGAATCGCCAAAGAGTTTGGCTTCATCAAAAACGAAGATGAGCCTTGTGTATACAAGAAAATAAGTGGGAGCATAGTCCTATTTCTGGTGCTATATGTCGATGACATCTTGCTCATTGGAAACAATGTTCCTGCACTTGAGACTGTTAAGTCTTGGTTAGGAAAAATGTTTTTCAATGAAAGATATGGGTGAAGCGGCTTATATCCTTGGTATCAAGATCTATAGAGATAGATCAAGAAGGATGATTGGTTTGAGTCAAAGTACGTATATTGACAAGGTCCTTAGAAGATTCCGCATGGAAAATTCTAAGAGAGGGCACTTGCCAATGGGACATGGCATTACTCTTAGCAAGACTCATTGTCCTAAGACAAATGATGAGCGAAAGAGGATGAGTGATATTCCATATGCTTCGGCAATTGGATCTATCATGTATGCCATGTTGTGTACTAGACCCGATGTCTCGTATGCTCTAAGCGCAACGAGTAGATACCGATCCCGATCCTGGTGAGAACCATTGGATAGCAGTCAAGAATATACTTAAGTACTTGAGAAGAACTAAGGATGTATTCTTGGTATTTGGAGGAATGGAAGATGATCTGGTTGTAAAGGGTTACACAGATGCAAGCTTCCAAACCGACAAAGATGACTTTAGATCGCAGTCTGGGTTTGTGTTTATGCTAAATGGAGGTGCCGTTTGTTGGAAGAGTTCCAAGCAAAGCAATCGTTGTCGATTCTACAACGAAGCGAATACATAGCAAAGATCGGATGTGGCTAAGGAGGCGGTTTGGATCAAGAAGTTCGTTAGTGACTTAGAAGTCGTTCCGAGTATCACTAACCCGATAGAGATGTTTTGTGACAATAATGGTGCTATTGCCCAAGCAAAAGAACCAAGGTCACATCAGCGATCCAAACACATTTTGAGACGTTTTCACCTCATTCGAGAAATCTGTGAAAGGGAGGACGTCAAGATATGCAAGGTACCAACGGATGACAATATTTCGGACCCTCTCACCAAGCCTTTGCCACAAGCTAAACATGATGGTCATGTTAGGTCCATGGGTATAAGATACATGAGTGATTGGGCCTAGTGCAAGTGGGAGACTGTAGGTGTTAGTGCCCTAGGCCTATAGAGATAGACCTTTATGTAATGTCATTGTTCATTTATATATGAGATTGTTTATTTGATTATTATATGTGTTTGCATGTTTAGTTATAATAATCGTGTTCCTAGTACTTATGAAGCACTAGTATGAAGTCTAATGGATAATCATATGATGATTATATGCATGGAGATGCACATTAGATTCATGGGTACTTGTTAGAGAACAAGGTACTGGACTTGACCCATTATGAGATTTATGTCATGGTCATATTTCATAATTAAATCTCATATAGTCATATCATTGATATCCTTTGACCTGAGATTATCATCGTCTTCCGCTTGATGAATATCATGTTTGATATAGTTTAACGTTGTCTTTAACCGGACAACAATAAGGGCTATTATTGGCATGATATGATTCTTGTTGGGAAGAATGATAAGTCAAGATGGAAACTTGTCCCTCGTAAAGAGAGATGTTTGCTTGGCCACTCGTGAGTAAGATTGATGTAGTGCATGGCCATGCCCGAATGAATTAATATGATTAATGTCATTCGATTAATCAATTTACTTGGTAACGAGAAAGCATTGAACAATATGAGTTGACGTGGACCATGACTCATGTTCAATATAACATCGTGTGACAATGGGATTGTGATATGTTCTATGTAGGAAAAACGAACTTGATATTATATTATTTGGGTAGGCATGATGGCTTGCTAGAGTCCGCTCATGTCTTATGAGGATCGATGTGATCGAACTCATTGCCAACATAATATAGTCCTATGGGGTCACACGCATCGAACGAATTGTCAAAAATGAATTATGGATTTCTGGTGTGTTGGGCGACCGCCCAAGGTGCTATGGGCGACCGCCCATGTTATTTGAAAAACCGGGCATTGGAGACTGTCATGATGGGCGACCACCCTTGTCCATATGGGCGACCGCCCATGTTGGTTTCGAATAAGGGATTAAAGCTCTGGACACTTGGGCGACCGCCCATGTCCTTATGAGCGACCGCCCATATGGGTTTTCGGAGGAAGGGATTAGGCGCTGGACACATGGGCGACCGCCCAGGTCCCTATGGGCGACCGCCCAGGTCCCTATGGGCGACCGCCCATGTACCCTGAATGCTGAAACCGTTTTTCTCAAGGGTTTTTAATAGGGCATAGTATTTATAGAGTATAAATACTTTCCTTCAACAACCCTAGCAGCCAGTTCCGTTTTTGAGCTTTGAGAAAGACAAAAATAGAGAGAATTTTCAATTGTGAATTGAAAATCATCACATCAATTCCACAATTCATCATAGATTGAAACGGTTTCAATCAAGGGATCTAGCAATCCTCCTAGAAAGAGTTCTAGGGTTCGTTCATCGCGTGGATACTCGTAGAGGATCTTCGCTTCTCAAGATCTTTGTTCGTGATTCAAAGGATCGTATATTGAAGACTTGCTAATTCTTCAATCTGGAGTTGGACTACGTATATCAACGACAAAGGCACTCAAGGTTGGTAACCCTAATTCATAATTCTTAATTATTCATCTTGAATGGATTCTAGGGCTTTGGGTATTCGAGTTATTTGCAATCTTTCGCTGCGCATGGACCCTCGAAACCCTACACTATTTATAAATGGGAGGAGACTCTTCAATTGGGTGCCATCAAAAGGTGCCTTTACATCTGCAGTCACGACTTGCACGGCCGTGTCAAGGGTTTTGCACGGCCGTGTCCTCTTTGGCGCCAGTTTTGAATTTGAACTTGGAGACTTGCACGGCCGCTCCGAGGTTGACACGGCCAGGGCTCTTCAGTGCTCGGCCACTCTATGGATTTTGGGGCCAAGCTGGCCGGCCATGGCCTATGATGCACGACCGCTCCCAGACTTGCTGCACGGCCGCTCCCACTGGTTTTTAGCTTTGAGTGTTTATTTTGCTTGGTGTTCCTTCATCCTTTCGGACCAATTAGCCCAAGTATCCTTTAGATACAAAATGACCCTAAAACCTGTCTAAAAATGTATAAAACATACCAAAAACGTAAAATTTAATAAAATAGCAAAAGTAAGTAAAAAGTATTAAAAACTAAATGAAAAATGATGATTTATTTATGTAAAAGTATATAAAAACTAGGATAATTGACTATATAATAGTCACTTATCAAACTCCCCCACACTTAAGCTTTTGCTTGTCCCCAAGTAAACTTAGAGTGAAAATACGGAGAGGGAGAAAAAAAGCAAGATTGATCCCTCAGAAATAAAGTAGCAAGCCCTTAAATGCCTTTTTAGATAATGCCTTTATCTTTCTAATCATATTTTAAATACCTTTAAAAATTTATATAGGAAGAAGAATTTTAGGGATATTTTTAAAGAGATAAAATGCAAGACAATAACCTAATATAGCATATATAGAATTTTGACCAAGTAAAGCATGCTAGAAGGATAATTCTTAGATTTATTTCTTGGTAGAAAAAGCTGTCACTCTTTAGAGTGATTTTTGAGAAAAGATGAATTTATTTCTTTAAAATGTACAAGAGAAGGTATAAACATTTATTCACAAATTAGAAGTTCCGAAGAATTGTATTACATTCTTGAATCACAAGGGTAAAAAATGGATGATGATAGTGGAAAAATCTCATCAAAGTCAAACAAATTTATCTTATTTTTGCACGTGTTATATTTTTGCAAAAGACCTAAGTTATTTTTGATCCTTTCAAGTAGGAGACATTGTGGTCGCGAACCCCATGTTCCTAATACTTAGATCAAAAATACTTTTGGATATTACTCCCGTTTGGCAAGGAAGCATCGTCGCAGCGAACGCCGTGCCCCGAGTTACTTAGGAGGTAATAGGTTTCTTTTTGCTTTTAAGGATTAGTGACAAATGTCACTCTTTTTAGCAATAAGATAAAAGTGTTTTACTTTGATTTGATTTGAAAAAATGGAAGGATGGAATTTTTGATGAAAGGGTGTGATTCAAGGAATGCAAATAAAAAGGTGATTTCTAAAAAGGGAATAAATATCTAATAAAGATAAAAAATGTACAATTTTAAAGAAATATTTTCAATATTTGCATAAATGACCAAGCAAAAAAAAAAATTCCTTCTAATCAAATGCATTTTCCTTGATGAGACTCTATATTGTGCTATACTAACTTATGAGGCTTTCAATTATTTCCTAAAAATATCCCTATATTTTTCCTTTTATAGATTTCTAAGTGTATAGAAAATATGAGAGGAAAGATAAATAGGCATTTATACTAGGGCAAATGGCAAGCATAATGATAATGATTTTTGATCATCATAGGGATTTTTTTTTATATATACTATTATACATGCATAAAAAAAAATGCAACTAAGTTAAAAGGAAAAAATTACACTAGAAAGCGATTAAATCTAACCTAGAAAGCAAGTAAAATTTTAAAACTAGAAAGCGAAAAATAAAAGGATAGATATACCCCCCCACACTTGAAATGAACATTGTCCTCAATGTTTCAAGGAACAATGCCAAATCTAGGGAGGGTAAAGAGAAAAACTTACTAAAATGGTTCACGGGTAGGAAGGTGGTTGTGGAAAATCATCCCAATTGTTGACCCCGTAGTTGAAGATGGTGTTCACTTGCCTTTGAATCGTCCCCACACGATTTTGTATATCATTCCGGAAATAATGAAATTCATTGTTGAAAGTGTCGAACCGAGTCATTATTTGATTGTTTTGAAGCTCGATCCGGTCAAATCTGTCATTAAAATCCGGCGGCAAAGGGGGATGGTTGGGTTGATGTTGCTCTTCTTCTTCTCCTTCTTCTTCCTCTAGGTTTTCTTGACTTGATTGGCCCTCCCCATAGTTCATGGAATTTGGAAATATCCATGTTTGATGTTGGTAAGTTAGAGCCTTGGGGAGGATGGGACTAGGCAAAACAATGTAGGGCGTTTTACCCGGCCCTACCAACCAATTGTATTCTCCACGTCCTCTATCCGTGATCATTTGCATATTTCGCAAAGTTGGAATATCCAACTTTGTTGAACCCGAAACCGCAACCTCATTATTGGGCATTGCCCGCCGAAAATGGAGACCAAACAAAGTGATTATACCTCCAATGTGAATCTCCCCATTGAAAGTTGGAGAGACGATATCACTGAACAACTCTATCAAGAAATGGCTCAAATTCACCTTCCTATGAGCCCTCACCAAACACCACAATAAAAACAACTCCTTCTTATTCACCGTGCCCTTATCTTCCCTAGCAAAAACAGTGCATGCGTAGAATCTGTGCATAATCCGAAGAACGGGATGGATAATAGATGAGGCTTTTGCGGTTCTAGATTTGAAGGATGGAATTCCGGTTATTTGCTCCCAAAACACATTCTCCCTAAACTCTATAGGAAAATCGGCTTCATAATTTGTGTAGGCGGGCCAACCTAAAATTCTGTTAATGTCAAAAGAGGTGAGGTGAAACTCCTCTCCACCAAGCCTAAAATATAAGTGTATCAATTGGTATGGCTCCCCCGTATCTCCAAAAATTTCCGTAGTAAACTCCTTCCTCATAGTGCACAAGAATTCTAAGGTGATCCTTTCATAAGTCTTTGCATGTAACTCAAGAAAACCACCACAACCAAACCCCGAGTGAAACCTTTTCACATTTAAATAGATATCTAAGGCTTTGAGGGCATCAATATCTGGGAATTGGGTTGGCCTCATCCTTTTTTGACGAAGGGCGGTGAATCTAGCCACTTCGGAAGGCTCTCTAAACTCAATACCCAAATCATTGAGTGTTGGGTTTAGATTAGGGGTAGGAGATGGTTCCTTTCGGGACCTTTTCGAACCTCTTTCAGTAGCCTTTCCTTTTCCCTTCCCTCTCTCCATTAAAAATTTTCAGAAATAAACCCAAAAAACTTAGCTAAAGGAAGAAGAAAGTAGATTACCCGAATCTGAGCTTGAAAAGCTTGTAATCTTTGATGAACAGCCACTAGACACCAAAAAGCTTCCTCCTTGCACCTTAATTCGGAGTAATCCTTCTTGAATTTGTTGAAATGGGTTGAGGGTTTTGGAATTTTCGAAATTGGGGTTTAGAAGGGTTTTGGGATGCTTTTGATTGTGGAGAAGTGATTGACTGGAGGATTTGAGGAGGATTGAGGGTTGAGTTGTGAGTAGAAATGGTGGAGGAGTGGGTTTTTAAAGTGGGTGGGGCGGAGGTTTTGAGGGAGAAGGGTTGAAGATGAAGTAAATGAGGGAGGAGGGGAAAGGTGCGTCTTTTGACTGGAATCGACGCAACTCCCCAGACGCCTTGCACGGCCGTGTCAAGGAATTTGCACGGCCGCTCCCTTTTGCTGAGTCAACCCGTTCCAACTCGATATGAACTGCACGGCCGCTCCAAGAAGAGCTGCACGGCCGTGCGAACCAAATTTCACCATTTTTTTTAAAAAAAAAAATTTCTTTTATACCTACAAAACAAGGTTAGCACAATAATAATAAAAACTTAAAAATAAAAATAAAATTATATATAAAATAAAGCAAAAAAATAATCCATCGGTTACCATCCCGATGATGCTTGTTTTAGGTCCTTAGCTTGACCCCTTCCCGATAGTAGGAGATGCATGATACTTGGTTGGCCTTTTGTCATTGACAACTTGTCATTGCAATCCTTCCGGGGTAATGAGTATCTTCTGCGGTAGACATTTCTTCCATCCCGATTTCTTGGGTAGAACAAGTGACCTATAGTCTTTGCATCTTCGAAAATTCGAAGTGACCTCCTTCTTTGTTCTCTTTGGCTTTTTTACTGCATTGTTAGATTTGGGACATGCAAAAATATCTATAACATCATTGCAAATCAAAGGTTCAACATTTATGGGATCGTTTTCTATTCCTTCCTTTGATTGCGGTTCCTCACCCATTAAATCTTCTTCACTTGGAATCCAATTTTCTTCGCTAGGGGTGTAGGTCTCTTCATTTGGGGTCCAATTTTCTTCACTAGGTGTGTAGGCCTCGAGATAGGGATCTTCGAGAACTGGCCTATGCATACTAAATTCGACCCTTTCTTTCCCTATATTTAGGGAAAATATGCCATTTTTCACATCTATAATTGCCCCGCTAGGGCAAGAAATGGCCTTCCTAGGATGACGGGAATATAATGGTCTTCCGCCATATCCAAGATAACAAAGTCGACAGGAATGATCAAGTTCCCTACTCGACAAGGCAAGTTTTCCATAATACCAACGGGGTATTGAACGGATCGGTCTGCCAATTGGAGAGTTATGGTTGTGGGTTTGAGTTCCCCTATACCAAGCTTCTCGCTAACCGATAATGGCATTATACTAACGCTTGCTCCTAAGTCAAGGACAGCGTTATCTATGTTTATTCTGCCAATACAACAAGGAATGGTGAATGTACCCGGATCCTTTAATTTCGGAGGGTCTTTATTTTGCAAAACAGCGCTTACTTCCTCCGCTAGCATAACATTCTTATTTTCTTCTAGCCTTTCTTTTTCAAAAATTAATTTTTTCAAAGGTTTAACGGCTAAAGGCATATCTTCATCTTTTCTAAAATAAGGAATGTTAACATTAATGGCATCCAGGTTATCAAGGAATTCGTCATAATCCTTGCCTTCTTTTTTAGGGGATTCCGTCCCCAAACTGGTCTCAATCATCGGAGGGATTGAACCATGATTATTTCTAGGGCATTCATTTATCTTTTCTTGCTCATCCCTAGTTTTTACAACATTAACTTGCTCATTTGGCCTTTGAGGTTGACCGGGAAGACTCCCTTGTGGTCTATTCATTGGGGTAGCCTGTTGAGCTTGTTGAGTTTCTAGCATCTTATTATGCGCTCCCAAGTTATCAAACCTAGCATTAAGCAGTTTAAAACATTCCCTAAATTCATTATTGATCTTTTCTTGGGAATTTTTATTTTCCACTACAAAATCCATTATAAGATCCAATTTAGATTTAGGGGGGAAGGTACTTGCATTGAAATTCTTAGGTGCAAATTCCGGGGGTTGTGTAGATGGTTGCGGGTTAAGAACGTTATTATTCTTATAGGAAAAATTGGGGTGATTCCTCCACTCGGGATTATATGTGTTAGAATACATCCCCCCTTTTTGCCCAAAAGAATTAACGAAGTTCACTTGATCGTTAGAAGTAACGTCAAGTAACTCGCAGTTATCCGTACTATGTGAGTTAGACCCACATAGTTCGCATAACACATTTACATTAGCAATGGGATTGACATTAAGATTTTCAAACTTTTTCAAAAGTATGTCAACTTTAGAGGAGAGAAGAGTAACTGCATCAACATTATATTTACCGGGCGTACCTTGTTGCTGCTCCCTCACGTTTGACCATTGGTAATGGTTCAATGCAATGTTCTCGATAAGGTCGTATGCCTCATCGACTCCTTTGTTCATCAATGCTCCTCCCGCAGCGGCATCAATGGTCTCTCTTGTTTTGAATATGAGACCGTTGTAGAAGGTGTGAACAATCAACCACTTTTCAAGCCCGTGGTGGGGGCACATTCTAAGAAGTTCCTTGAACCGCTCCCATGCGTCATACAAAGTCTCATTATCTGTTTGATAGAAGTTAGTGATCTTTGTTCGTATCTGGGCAGTCTTGCTTGGTGGGAAAAATCGACCAAGGAATGCTTCTTGAATTTGGTCCCATGTTGTTAACGAATTCTGGGGGACCGAGTTCAACCATTATTTCGCCTTATCCTTAAGAGAGAAAGGAAAAAGGCGCATCCGGATTGCTTCTACCGTAACACCTTGAATACGTGTGGTATCACAATATTCAAGGAATGTTTGGATGTGTAGATGGGGGTCTTCGAAGGCAGTGCCGCTGTATTGGTTATTCATAACCATATGCAATAATTGCGTCTTTATCTCGAAGTGTGCCGCTCCGGCATTTGGCACAACAATAGGGGATCTAGTTCCCGGGGTACTTGGGTTAACAAAGTCCCGTAGGGTCCTAGCGGGTGTTTGCTGTTCTCCGTCCATATGCTTTTTCAAAGTTTCTCTAAATCTTCTTAATCTGTCGTGAAAGCTTCTTTCGGGTTCCGGATCAAAGTTGTTAACGTATGTCCGAGACCGTTTCATAAACTATTAAGAAAAACACTTGAAGAGAAATTAAACGCAATAATTTATAGGAAGAGAAAGCAAAATAGTAAAAACAAAAACTAAAAATTATGTAGTAAAGACAAAAATAAAAAGTAAACAGTTGTCCCCGGCAACAGCGCCAAAAACTTGTTGGGTGTTTAACCTAACGGTTTATTTAATTCCGCAAGCGCACGGGCTATTGTAATATAGCGGGTGCAAGTACGGGTCGATCCCACAGAGACAGGGTTTACTAGGGAATATTTTTGTCTTTAGAAAGAAATAAAAAGATTGGGGGGAGATAAAATTTGTTTTTAGAAAAATAGAGAGAACATAAACAGAAAGTACTTTGATTAAATTCTTATAAAACGAAGCATTCTTGGGATTGGAAATCATACACATAATCTTATTCATCAAATCGTCATTGTCTTTAGAGATAAAAGGTTTTCATAAAAAGCAAGGATGGTATGTTTAGCCTACGCTACTTCGGGCTAAGACAATAGCGTTTGTATTCTTCACTAATTATGCCCTAACTGTTTGAGATTTCCGTTTACGTTATTCCCGCCCTGTCACAAACGGGCGTTCCGGCTTATCTCTAGCTGATCATAATTAGTAAGAATCCATTAAGGACGAGAGTCAACATACTTTCCATTAAAGGAACATCCCTAGGCCATTGAACTACTCTCGTGATCAATGAAACCTAGTTTCTTTATATGGTTCCGTCAATCGAGATTCTCCGCTAGGTACTTCTCTCAATTGACTGAATCATACAAATTGGATATCTCCAAAATGTAAGGCATTTAGAGAATAATATAAAGAAATTGTTTAGATGAAGGAAGAAGACAAGACTTAACATTTTTAGATGATGAATAAGTATGCTTTTGAGTTTCCAACCCCAAGAATATGGGGGATTACTCACAAGCCATTAAAAGTATAAGCAATAATAAAGATTGAGTAAGAAATACTTATGAATGTAGAAGGCAAGTGCTAAAAATAATGCTTCACTTTTATTTCCTCCAAAGTAACTTCAAGGACAAAAACAATGACTTTGATCTTCAAATTTCCTTCGAAAATTGTTGCCACAAGTGTTTGTACTTTCAATCTCTCTAATATCAGTGATTTCTCTCTAATAATTCGTATCTAAGACTGATTACAAGGGTCCTATTTATAAATGGGAGGAGACTCTTCAATTGGGTGCCATCAAAAGGTGCCTTTACATCTGCAGTCACGACTTGCACGGCCGTGTCAAGGGTTTTGCACGGCCGTGTCCTCTTTGGCGCCAGTTTTGAATTTGAACTTGGAGACTTGCACGGCCGCTCCCAATATAGCTGCACGGCCGCTCCGAGGTTGGCACGGCCAGGGCTCTTCAGTGCTCGGCCACTCCATGGATTTTGGGGCCAAGCTGGCCGGCCATGGCCTATGATGCACGGCCGCTCCCAGACTTGCTGCACGGCCGCTCCCACTGGTTTTTAGCTTTGAGTGTTTATTTTGCTTGGTGTTCCTTCATCCTTTCGGACCAATTAGCCCAAGTATCCTTTAGATATAAAATGACCCTAAAACCTGTCTAAAAATGTATAAAACATATCAAAAACGTAAAATTTAATAAAATAGCAAAAGTAAGTAAAAAGTATTAAAAACTAAATGAAAAATGATGATTTATTTATGTAAAAGTATATAAAAACTAGGATAATTGACTATATAATAGTCACTTATCAGACGCCTTCCAACAGTCTCCCTTAGGTCAAGACACCTCCCAATAGTCTCACTCAGGTTAGACGCCTCCCAACAGTCTCACTTAGGTCAAGACGCCTCCCAACAGTCTCACTTAGGTATGACGCCTTAAAATAGTCACACTTAGGTCAAGACACCTCTCAACAGTCTCACTTAGGTATGACACCTTAAAATAGTCACACTTAGGTCAAGACGCCTCCCAATAGTCACACTTAGTTCAAGACGCCTTAAAATAGTCACACTCAGGTTAGACGCCTTAAAATAGTCACACTTAGGTTTAGACGCCTCCCAACAGTCTCACTCAGGTATGACGCCTTAAAATAGTCACACTCATGTTAGACGCCTTAAAATAGTCATACTTAGGTCAAGACGCCTCCCAATAGTCACACTTTGGTCAAGATGCCTTAAAATAGTCACACTCAGGTTAGACGCCTTAAAATAGTCACACTTAGGTTTAGACGCCTCCCAACAGTCATACTCAGGTATGACGCCTTAAAATAGTCACACTCAGGTTAGACGCCTTAAAATAGTCACACTTAGGTCAAGACGCCTCCCAATAGTCACCCTAAGGTCAAGACGCCTTAAAATAGTCACACTCAGGTTAGACGCCTTAAAATAGTCACACTTAGGTTTAGACACCTCCCAATAGTCTCACTCAGGTATGACGCCTTAAAATAGTCACACTCAGGTAAGACGCCTTAATATAGTCACACTTAGGTCAAGACGCCTCCCAACAGTCTCACTTAGGTCAAGGCCCCCACGAGCAGCCCTGGCACCTACGAACTACGATCGGCTTGATTCCCGCCCGAGATACATAGGAATCCTCTCGCTAAGGGTCCAGCCAGCTGACCGCTCAGGTCTTTCAAGTAAGGCATCCCCCGGTTTGGATTCTTATCTTTTTCGACGACCCAACTTCCTTCGAAAGTGACATCGTCGAGGGGCTACTGTAAGTACCCAAATCCAAATTGTCAAAATCCGTTAAAAGTTAATCGGAATCCGTTACTGGCCCTTTCCAGGTTAACCGGAATCGTTAAACTCCCCGTTCTCAAGCCAACGAGACATCCCGGGACTGCCCCGTGCATCCCGACGTCAAAGCGTACTCAACACACGTTATCACACGTAAAAGTACGACTTTCCTCGAAAAACGCACTTTCCGGCACTTTTCGGGGGCGTTTCGGACATTTTTCGGACAGTTATTTAAAAAAGGGACAAAACCGGGAATAACGGGACAAAAACCCTAGCCTAGGTGAGTCACAGGGGCACGTGGCACGCATGCCAAAGCCCACAAATCAACATCAATCAGATTCCAAGGTGAAAAGACCAAAATGCCCCTGAGATTGAGTGAAAGTCCGTCCGGACTGTTTTACTTGAAAAACCAGAATTGCCAACAAGTCCTCCAATTTTCCAAAATACCAAAAAACCTCCTGAATTTGAAGGAAAGTCCGTCCGAACTGTTTTGCAATTTCACCCTATAAATACAAGGGCTGTCAAAATATTTAAAGGAGGAAAAAATATAACACTCTTCACAAAACCCCACGGCATAAACTGATCTCCCCCCTCACGATCCCCGCTTTGTCTCGATTTGCGTGAAAACCTCATTTTTCGACCAAACACGAACCAAACAAACTCAAAACACCCTTCCAAACACCAAACCGTATCCCGTATACGTCAACCGAGTCAAAGAGTCAACTCCTAGCCATAGGTAACACACTCTCTCTCTCTCTCTAAATACTCATTTTGCCTCGATTTACGTGTCAAACGCTATAATCGTTTCGGTCAAAGTTATTGAAATGTAGACGTAATGCCGTCTACGGGGTCCGATACGTGTTACCCCAAAATCATCTTCTCTCCCGTAAGAAAAGTAATTTCGGGTTAAAACGGCGTTCCGACCCCATTTTTTACGTTTATGTTATTTACAGTCCGGATCGTTTGATCCGTCGATCGCAACTTTACAGTCCAAACCGTTTGGTTCGTGATAGTCATTTACAAAATCCGGATCGTTTGATCCGTCGATACTGTCATTTAAATTATGCACCTTTACAATTCCGAGCCGTTTGGCTCGTCGATCGCACCTTTATTGTCCGGATCGTTTGATTCTGTCGATATCGTACTTTAAATACTGTCATTTACCAGTCTGAGCCGTTTGGCTTGTGATAGTATTTATTTATCAAAGTCCGAATCGCAAAACGACTCGTCGATCGCATGTCATTTAAAGCCTTTTTTCATAAAATTGGTAACAATGTAATACCCGGTTCAAAACCGGAGTTCGTCATTCGAACTCCTTTTCAAAAAGCGCAAAAGTGACATTTGGCATCCAAACGCTCATTTTCAACTCAAAATCGACGTTTGACATTCAAACGCTCTTTTCCTTAAAATCAACGTTTGACACTCAAACTAAAGATTTAAACCTGTCCCTCACACCTCTTCCTAAAAAATCTCAAAACCGACATTTGTCATTCAAACGCTCGCTTTTTTCATAAATCAACGTTTGACATTCAAACCAAGATTAAGCTTGTCATTCAAGCCCCTTTTCAAAAATGCAACACAGACACACACACGCACAGAATTTCGAGAAAGGTAGAAAGACTCGTCATACGAGGCGTTTCGGGTGACTTCCGTACACTCTTCCTGAAACGTAATGTGACCTCCGAACCTAACAATCTCTGGTCCTAAAAGCCATTTCCAAAGTTTGGGCTCATAATACAAAACGACACATTTTCAAAGCCATTTCCAAAGTTTGGGCTCATAATACAAAAGGACACATTTTCAAAGCCATTCTCAACGTTTGGGCTCAAAATACAAAACCGCGTGGCGAATCCTCTCCTTTCCGAAGCGAGGTCCCAAGTTTGCGAAAGATAACCGCTCTCCGCATTTCCCCGCGCGCGATCCCGGGTAATTTCACCGGTACATGTGGGGAGGAAGTCCCGCTATGCTCACTCTGTGGCTGAGGGAGAGGTTGCAAGTTATGACCGAGGTTTCAATGACGTCTGATCCTTGGTTCTTCTCTCGATGATTCTTGGAGATAGGAGGCAGTCAGGCTGACTATGAGCTTTGGATGGCCAAACTCCGTACAAATCGTTTGCAATGGTGGGTTCCTCACTGGAAATTGCAGACGTGTCTGTTGGGTTTTGTGGTTACAAACGCAGCGGAAGAACTTTATAAAACAACTAAACCCTAGCCTTGAATTTGTCTAGCATGAAGAGATGAAATCATATGAAATAGATTTTACATACCTTGTAGCAATTATGTTTGCTCAAAATGAATCTCAAATCGAATCTGAAATTCAACCTTTGAATTGATGCCGAACCTTTGA
Source organism: Adenophora triphylla var. japonica (assembly GCA_022495995.1). Classification (NCBI taxonomy): domain Eukaryota; kingdom Viridiplantae; phylum Streptophyta; class Magnoliopsida; order Asterales; family Campanulaceae; genus Adenophora; species Adenophora triphylla. Next base: position 49,648 of record JAFEMH010002997.1, read on the forward strand.
TCTTCTTCTTCCTTGTTCTAATCCTTGTGATGAATCAACGATTGCAAGTCTTCAAGCTTTTGGTGATAAAGCAATCACCCTCTATCGGTAATCCACACGCGAACGAACCAAGAACAATTCTTGTAGGATTGCTAGATGATCCTCCGATTGTTGAATCAATATTCAACAATCAATGGCTGAATTATGGAATTGATATGGGTGTTTTGATCTTTGATTCTCAATCAAAATCAATCAATTAGTGTTTCTAAAACTCTAATTTTTCATTTTTTTTAGGATGAGGCAAAAGAGTTCTATTTATACATTATATATAGGGGTGTTCACGGTCTGGATTCGTCCGGATTTTATCAAAATTTCAAAAAAGAAGGACCGGACCAATTGTTTGGTTCTGCCTAAATTCAGGACCAGGACCAGACCATTACATTACAGGACCGGTCACATTGGTCCGGTTCCAATGGTTCGGTCCATATCCGATTCCATCGGTTCCACAAGTTACACTGCTATATATTTTTTCTAAAGATAAAACATGCAACAACTATTTTTTTCATAAAATCAAAATATAGGACGATTACATAAACAAAGTTCAAATAAAAATATTCAGACATACACCAAATAAACTGAAATAGAGGAACAAAGTTCAAATAAAAAATATAGTACGATTACGTTATATAAACAAAGTTGAAAATCGAAACTGAAAGTTTCATGCTTAATAACAGTAAATTTGAAATTATGAATATATATATATATATATATATATATATATATATATATATATATATATATATATATATATATATATATATATATATATATATATTATACATAATCGGTCCGGTCCGGGTTCGGTCCAGGACCATATATATTTTTTCAAAAACCAGGACCAACCCAAATAATCGATTCCATATAAATTTGGGACCAGAACCAAACCAATTCTATTGGACTGATCCGGTTTTCATTGGTCTGGTCCGGTTCTATCGATCCGATCCGGTCCTTCGGTTTTTTTGCTCAGCCCTAATTATATATATCCCTAACCCTTAAGGAAAAGAGCGATTTTCCTAGCCAAAACCGGAGCCCAACAGGAGGCTTGTCCCGCGCGAGACTGGCGTGTCCCACGTGATACAACTCTACGGTCAAAAACTGGAGCTGAACAGAAGTCTTATCTCGCGCGAGACAGAATGTACCGCGCGATACATTGCTACGGTCCAGTCCAAGCATCCAGAAATCCAATTTCCAATTTTGAGCCATTGTATTAATCCGTTCTTTGTGTGTGACCCTTTAGGAATTATATTTTATGTTGGTAGTAAGTTGAAACATCAATCTCACAAGACATAAGTGATCTCTAGCAAACTATTATGTCCACCCAATTAAATATAACATCAATGCTTGATTCCTTGATAGATCAAATGTCACAATCCCTTTGTCCATGATGTCATATTGAACATGAATCATGGTCCATGTCAACTCATCTTGTTCAATGCTTTCTCGATTCCAAATATGTTGATAATCCAAGTGCATTTGATCTCTATCAAATCTCTTGAATGTGGCCACACATTTCATCAATACTATTCATCGAGGGATCCAAGCAAACATCTCTCTCAACGAGAGGGACAAATCCCGTCTTGACATATCATTCTTCCTTACAAGAATCCAATTATGCCAACATAGCCCTTATTGCTATCCTTTTAAAGATAGTGTTAGACCACATCAAACGCAACGTTCATCATGTGGAAGACGATGATAATCTCAGGTATAAAGAATTCCAATGACACGACTATCATGAGATTTAATCATGACATATATGACTATAAATCATGTCATAAATCTCATCGGTAGGTCATGTCCAGTACTTGTTCTCTAGCAAGTACCCATAAGTGTAATGTGCATCACTGCATATAATCATCTCCATGATTATCCATTACCAACTTATACTAGTTATTCGCAATAACTAGCGATGCAGGTTATTATAATAAACATGCAAACATTTAATAAACCAAATAAACAATCTCTATAATAAATGATAAAGACGATTACATAGCGGTTTAAGTTATAAATCAAACATAACTAAACTCCTAGGGCATTACACCAACAATCTCCCACTTGCACTAGGCTCCATCTATGTATCGTATACCCATGGACCTAACATGACCATCATGATTTGCTTGTGCGAGGGGCTTTGTAAGCGGATCCCCAATGTTATCATCCGTTGATACTTTGCATATCTTAATGTCTCCCCTGTCAATGAACTCTTGAATGAGATGGAAACGTCTAAGTATATGTTTGGATCGCTGATGTGACCTTGGTTCCTTTGCTTGCACAATGGCACCATTATTGTCACAATAAAGTTCCACCGGATTACTGATACTTGGAACAACTTCCAGATCACTAATGAACTTCTTGATCCAAACTGCCTCCTTAGCTGCATCGAATGCCGCTATATATTCGGCCTCAGTTATAGAATCGGCAATAGTACTCTGATTGGAAATTTTCCAACATATCGCACCTCCGTTAAGCATAAACACAAATTCCGACTGCGATCCAAAATCATCTTTGTTGGTTTGGAAGCTTGCATCTGTGTAACCTCTTACAACAAGATCATCTTCCATTCCTCCAAAGACCAAGAACGCATCCTTGGTCCTTCTTAAGTACTTAAGGATCGTCTTAACTGCCATCCAATGGTTTTCACCAGGATCAGATTGGTATCGACTCGTCATGCATAGAGCATACGAGACGTTGGGTCTAGTACAAATCATGGCATACATGATGGATCCAATAGCCAAAGCGTATGGAACCTCATTCATCCTCTTTCGCTCATCAGTTGTCTTAGGACACTGAGTCTTGCTAAGAGTAACACTATGACCCATTGGCAAGTTACCTCTCTTAGAATTTTTCATCATGAATCTTCTAAGAACCTTGTCAATGTAAGTACTTTGACTCAAAACAATTATCCTTTTAGATCTATCTCTATAGATCTTGATGCTAAGGATGTAAGCGGCTTCACCCATATCTTTCATTGAGAAACATTTCCCTAACCAAGACTTGACAGTCTAAAGTGCAGGAATGTCGTTTCCAATGAGTAAGATATCATCGACATACAATAAGAGAAATAATACTGTGCTCCCACTGAATTTCATGTATGCACAAGGTTCATCTTCGTTCTTGACAAAACCAAACTCTTTGATCTTTTCGTCAAAATGAAGATTCCAACTCCTAGATGCTTGCTTCAATCTATATATGGACCTTTGCAACTTGCACACATTGTTAGAATTTCTTGGATCGACAAAACCTTCGGGTTGTGTCATATACACATCCTCGAGTAACTTTCCATTTAGGAAAGCTGCTTTGACATCTATTTGCCATATCTCGTAGTCATAATACGCGGCTATGGCAATTAAAATTATAATAGACTTAAGCATTGCAACAGGCGAAAAGGTTTCATCATAGTCTACACCATGAATCTGTCTATATCCCTTTGCTACAAGTCTAGCCTTGTAAGTATGCACCTTCCCATCCATGTCAGTCTTCTTATTGAATACCCACTTGCACCCTATGGTTTTTACACCTTCGGGTGGCTCAATCAAGTTCCAAACTTGATTATCCGACATGGATTGCAATTCGGATTCCATGGCTTCTAACCATTTATCTGAATCAGAAGTGGACATCGCCTCTTGATAGGAAGTAGGTTTGTCATTCTCAATGACTTTCACTTTATTACTTTCCGACATGAGAAATCCATATCTCTCGGGTGCGGATCATAACCTATCCGATCTACGATGGACTTGTGGATCTTGAACCGATTCCACAACTTCTTGTGGACTTGGTTCCGTCTCTACTTTGGTTCCATGTTATTTTTGGGTTCTTTAACTTCTTCAAGATCAATTTTACTCCCACTAGTTTCTTTATTGAGAAACTGTTTCTCAAGAAAAGTACAATATTAAGCAACAAACACTTTATTCTCATTGCAGTTGTAAAAGTAATACCCTTTGGTTTCCTTAGGGTAACCAATGAAATTAACCTTGTCAGATTTAGGTGCTAACTTATCAGAGACAAGTCTCTTCACATAAGCTTAGCAACCCCAAATCTTCATGAAAGACAAACTAGGTTTTCTTCCCTGCTACATCTCACGTGGAGTTTTAGGAGCCGATTTAGTAGGGACTCTGTTCAGTGTGAACGCATCAGTCTCTAATGCATGTCCCCTAAAGGAAATAGGAAGGTCAACTTGACTCATCATCGAACGAACCATATCTAATAAGGTTATATTCCTCCTCTCGGACACACCATTCCATTGTGGTGTTCCGGGTAGAGTCAACTCTGAAACAATTTCACAGTTTTTTAGATGATTGTCAAACTCTTGGCTCAAATATTCCCCACCACGATCGGATCAAAGTCGTTATACCGAAATGTTGTTATGTTAGTACCATATCAATTCTATATAATTTGTAGGTAAATGTAACATGCCAAGTTGATTTTGTACTTCATTTTGAAATGTTCTAAATATTTCAAACGACTCACTTTTGGACTGCATCAGATAGACATAGCCATATCTAGATAAGTCATCGGTAACTGTAATGAATTATCGAAATCCTCTCCTAGCAATGTTGCTCATTGGTCCGCATACATCGGTATGTATTAGGCTCAATAAGTCACTAGCCCTTTCACTACTCTTAGTGTAGGGTGGTTTGGTAATTTTTCTTAATAAACAAGATTTGCATACCTCATATGATTCATAATCATGTGAGTCTAAAAGTCCATCCTTATGGAGTTTAAGAAATTCCACGTCTTATATCTCATTTATCAAACCTCAAAGGTATTACTATAACACCCGAGGGCCTGAGCCGTAATCAATCTCGGCTTGATGTCTAACGATACTTATTGTTTGTGTTGTGATCTATGTATCCAGTTTGTACAAAGCCAATGTTCATCCTTTATAAAACCCCAAAAATTGTGGCATAATCACCACTCAAATATAACTCTCATTCTTTATTTTAGAATACAAGTGTTATTTAATTTTTTTTCAATTCCTTTACTTTCTAAACTCAAACTCAGAACATTTTTTAAAAAAAAATATTCAATTCCTGCTCTACCCTTTCATCCCTTCCCTTTTCTTTTTCTCCTTTAAAAATTCTGAATAGGACCCTTATGGATAAATTGTTTATCCTTACACAACACTAATTTTTCGAAATAATGGAAATTATTTGAGTTATAATGCGGGGTATCTGACAATTAAGCAAGTGGCTTACGCAATCAATATCACATGATAAATTTCAAAGTTAGTCAAATTAGGCAGCTCACTTTTTGAAATGCCTACAATCATACAACTACTTTGTTGGTTAGCATTTAAATTTATTACATGATACGTGTCATTCATCACATGTATATTGTGATTTGAGGTTTATCTATTTTGAATCGTCATAAAATTTTCCAATAATGAATAACCAGCAAAATGTTCAAAATAAACTTAAAAAATATAAATTATTAAAATCAAAATAAAAGAGAAAATTAGGATTATTACGCTATACAGTTTAGAAATCCTGCGATCCTATGCTAGTTATTTAAAAGAAGCTTTTATGTAACCAAAATAAAATAACAGAAGAAGAGTCGATCAAAGCAAAGAAGACGAAATCAAGAAAATAGAAGAAAAGAGATCTCATTATTTGTACACAGAACAAGAGAACACAATATAGGATGAGAAAGTGCAGAAACAAACACCAATGAAACTAACACAAGAAGAAGTATTGGGCATCTTTGGATAAATATATATATATATAGCCCTCTTAATTTATGAAAATGCTATTTAACTAACCAATAACGGGAACCCTAGTAACGAGATGAATTTCATTGATCCAAACAATAACTCGATCACAATAATATCCATGAGCTTGCGATCCATCGTCTAGCACCATTATAACCCTTACGTGAGGATTCTCTTGCTCGATTATCCCAACGATCGATTCTCCAACAAACCCACGAAGCTCCGGCCAAGCGCTCTTGTGTCCACCTACACAAGAAAAAAGAATACCTCAAAAACAAATTTGAATTTATATCAAAAGCAAAATTTAATCAGAATTTTTGTATTCCTACTGTACCAAACAAGTGTTAAGCAACCATAGCTCACCTAGGGGAGATCTGCTAGACTATATATTCCACGTTTCCGAAATAGTTAAATATTGGACTGGTATATATATTTGAAAGACTAGATTTTGTATCACTGATTGATTTTAAGGTGTAACCTTCAATAATTTCTACTATCGATCCAGTTCAATCCAATACTCACACTTAAGTTTCTCTTTACCTCTTACCCAATATTAATTCTAAGAAGATCTACTAAGGAGGTGGGAGAAGACACTTGACTCTCCTAAGCTTTTCAATTGTGTCCCATTTACCCTCTAAATTTTTGAAAAAAAAAAAAAAAAAAAAAGAATCATTTACCCCCTAAATTTTGAAGTCGACCTCAATCAAATTTGGAAATATAAGCCTCTCAAAATTCAACCCGCTCATCAAAATTTCTAGATCCGCATCTGTAGCTCACCTTTGGAAAGATCAAGCTAGGGTAAACCATGTTGCGGCTCTGGGCCATCAAAGTTAGGGCAACCCTAGCTCGTCTTTAATAACGCCGAGCTAGTTGCCCATCTCTTCTCTAGCTCGGCCTTAGTCGAGCTAGCCAGGTTGTGGATCTAATGGAAGAAATGACCTAGAAAAAATAATGAATCAAATTAAGGTGTTATTACCTCGACAAGAGTGATGTCGTCCCATGGTAGCTGAACACTTGAGGAGGTAATTGGCTATTCCGTTGCTTGTGATTCAATTATTATGAGGGGATATGGATAAATATATAGGCAGCCCAGCTGCATGTAATTGTGATAGGCTGATAGAGCAGCCCTTAACTTAATTAATTAATTTTGTTTTGTTTTATTATTTGAATATTATTTATGTTTGAATATACGTATATGGGCTACTTTGTTTGACTCTAGAGTTGATAAAATTGAAATTTTGTCCACGACAAGCCGTGGGCACTTGAATTTGCGTCTCTCACGTGGGTTGGAAAATCATGCGTTGGCTCCTGATTTTTGTTACACGAGTTAACAGTGTGGATTTGAATTTCTTATTTGATTCCTGTAGTCCTTAATTTCTTTCCTAAATGAGTAAATAAATATTTAGAAGATATTTGAACATGATAGAGTAACGGATTTTGAAACGGGTCCGGGTGACATCCAGTTTGTGTATTAAAATGTATCAATGTAATTTAAAATTAAGTGCCAGCGATATAAGAAAGTTGTTTTTTTAAGAATGTCAATGTTATCGTAACAGAGAGCTATTGTTTGTGTTTTGGAGTGTTAATGATAAGATTGTCATGATGTGTTATTAGATTTTGATTATTTAAAAGAATGCTACCGCACGATTTTAAAAGTAGTTACATTTATTTTTTTAAATGTCACCGTATATTTTAAAGAAAGTTTCTCTTATTTATAAAAAAGTCACCTGATAAAACACGTTCTTCTAATTGTTAGAAAAGTTGATTGTTTTCCCTATGATTTTGGCAAAAACAGAAGGTTTAAAATATAAGAATGTCTATTTCCTCCGTTTAAGTAATTTGTTCCTGATAGTAATCATATGAAATGGATAATGAAAACCACCAAATAGATAACATCCTAACGGATTAAAGTCTATAACTTGCATTCGAATCCATAGTACTATAGGCTTCCATTTATTATTATACACAGGAGTATATAACGTATATAAATGTTGGGTTTGTTGTTATCTATTACATTTGGGGATGCCAAAATTAAATAATTAAACAATGAATTTCGAAATTCCTGACACATCAGCTGTGGAGCGACCAAATTTCTGTCTTGAGGGAGTGATCGCGCGATTTCTGAGGGCGATCGCGCGTTACCTGTTTTGGAGATGGCACGATCGCGCCCTACCATGTGGCGATCGCACCTTAGTCCGAAAAAGCCTGTTCTGTAGCAGATTTGGCTCAAGATTGTAAAACTTTGCTGGGTTTGGAGTAGGTATATAAATAGAGTCTCCCCCAACCATATTTGTAGTTCTCTTGCTTATCTGTTTTCTTGATCTAAAGTTTGCGCAGACAGGAATGACAAGAATTTGTTTTATAATATGTTAATTTCTAGAAGATAATAATATTTTCTCCCTCTACCCGTGTACGTAGCCAAGTTGGTGAACCACGTATAAATGTATATTTTTTTATTGTTGCTTCTTTTCTATCTTCTACATAGACTATGTTCTAATAAATTGGTATCATAGTTGATCAGGTTGAGAAAGTTCTAGGGTTGTTCCACTGCAGAAGAAGAAGGGATCAGGAATTGAATCACCGATCGACAAGTTTAATGGGAATAATATTTTTTTCTCTTTGGCAAATCAAGATGAAAGCCTTGTTGAGGGACAACGTCTTGTGGGCTCCAGTGGCTGCTGAAATCAGGGATAATCAGGATTTAAAGGGCAAAGCAGAAGCCGTTCCCACCATTGTTGTCGCGGCTGCAACAACAGAATGTTCGGAGAAAGCGAAGAAGGTAGCAGAGAAGGAAGAGGACTGATCCTGCTAGATGAGATGTGGCCCACTCTAAAATCATAAGGTGTCTATATGATGATGTTCTAGCGGATATAGTAGATAACGATTCTGAATGTGCTTTGTGGCTTGCGTTGGAAGACATGTATTTGACACGATCATTGACTAACAAACTATATCTGAAGTAGATGCTATATTATCTCCGAATGAAGGAAGGTACACCCATTAGAGATCACCTATATAGATTTACATCTTTATTACTTGAACTGCGTAATATAGATGCTAAGGTTGCTGTTGTGGATGTTGCATTAATACTTCTTATTTCTTTGCCTTTATCATATAAGCATTATGATGACTCTAGAATCAGTGGTAAAGAGACAGTGACTCTAGAGGAGGTGAAATCTCGTTCAATACAGAGAGTTACGTCGTAAGGTAAGCGGTAATAGTGGTACAGATAATCAGATAGCAGGTTTGGTTGCGGAAGGGAACATGGGTTCTAGCAGTAAACAGAAGAAGAAGAAATCTTCTGTTAATAGAGGCCCAAAACCTGATGAGATTTGTAATTAATGCAAGGGAAAGGGACATTGGAAGACAGATTGTCCTATGAAGAAGTTGGGTAAGCCTCCAAATTGCAATGAAGCAAATGCTGCTGAAGTTGATACGAGCAGCTTTGATAGGGATTATGATCTAGTAATAGAAGAGTGCAAAATAGTAACATGCGTGAATTCTTGATTCTGGGGCTTCTTATCATATCAGTCCGAGGAGAGAGTGGCTTAAATCATAGCAGGTAGATGATGGTAAGATTCATATGGCCAACAGTGTTACTTGCAAGGTGGTTGGTATTGACTCTATCTAGATGCAGACTCATGATGGTAAGTTCTGCACCTTGAAGGATATGAGACATGTCCCACAAATGACGAAGAACCTGATATCTCTTAGTCAGCTCGACAACAAAGGGTAGCATTTCAAAGGTAAAGGTGGAGCAGTTTATATCTGCAAAGGTTCTGAAGTGATTTTGAGAGGCCTTAAACGGGGCTCCTTGTATTTTATCCAATGAATGACGCTTTCTGGATCAGTATTGGTTGCATCATCTGAAGTGGTAAATGAGGATATGACCAAGTTATGGCATATTAGGCTTGGGCACATGAGCATTAGAGGGATGCAGATATTGGCTTATTAAGATGTTCTGTGTGGCCATAAGATCAAGGACCTTAAGTTCTGTGAGAATTGTGTACTTGAGAAGATGCATCGAAGCAAGTTTCCTAAGGGGGTTCACAGAACGAATATCAGTCTAGATTACATTCACTCGGATTGTTGGGTACCTTCACGTCAGGAATCATTGAGGGGTCACATGTATTTCTTGTCTATGATTGATGACTCTCGAGGAAGACTTGGGTAATTATTATGAAGCAAAAGAGTGAGACTCTTACCAATTTCAGACAGTGGAAAATATTAGTGGAGAATTAGACAGGGAAGAAGATCAAGCGACTCCTGACAGATAATGGTTGGTGATCTAGTGTGAATTCGATGAGTTCTGTAAGCAATCAGGGATTTCTAGTCATCTAACTATCAGAGGTACACCACAACAAAATTGTGTAGCAGAGCGCATGAATCAGACATTATTGGCTAGGGCAAGGTGCATGCTCCAATGCAGGGTTGTCTAAGCGGTTATGGGCAGAAGTGGTTAGTACAACATGTTACTTGATAAATTGCGGACCACATACAGGTATCAGTCTCAAAGATCCAAATGAGGTATGGTCAGGTAAATTCGTTGATTATTCAAATTTAATGGATTTTGGTTGTACTACATATTATCATGTGGATGATGGGAAGATAGAGTTGTGGGCTAGAAAAGGATTTTTCATGGGTTATGGGGATGGTGTCAAGGGATATCGGATTTGGTCTCCATCAGAGGGTAGGATAATAATAAGCAGGAATGTTATTTTTTATGAAAACTTTGTGCTTAACCCTATTATGTGGTATGTGGTTATATTAGGTGTTGGTAGTATTGATAAATAGGTGGAGCTACAAGATACTTCAGAGTTGAGCAGTAAACAGTTAGATGTTTATCAGGATCTACTGTCAGAAATACAAGTACTAGAAAGTTCATCACCAGTTTCCGAGGAACATGAGTTATCTCAAGAGAGGTCTAGACGGGCTAATATTGGGAAGCCTCCACTGAGGTATGGTTTTGAAGATATGGCGTCTTATGCACTTCAGGTTGCTGAGGAGGTGGAGCCCGATTATTCGGAGTCAACTACTTTCAAGAAAACAGTTACATGTTCAGAGTCTGCCTAGTGGCATTCAGCTACAGGGGATGAGATGGAGTCACTTCAAAATAATTTGACATAGGAGTTAACCAAGAGGCCCGAGGGCAAAAAGATTGTAACTTGCAAGTGGGTTTTCAAGAAGAAGAATGTATGTCACCATTAGAGGGGGTCAAGTATATAAAGCTCGTGTAGTTACAAGGGGTTTCACATAGCGGGAGGGCGTTAACTACAATAAGATTTTCTCACCAATGGTTAGACACACTTCTATTAGAGTGCTATTAGCAATGGTGGCACATCAGGATTTGGAGCTCGAGCTAGATGTGAAAACAGTTTTTCTACATAGAGAGTTGGAGGAGGAGATTTATATGACACAACCAGATTGGTTTCAATTTCCGGGAAAAGAAAACTATATGTGTAAGTTGAAAAAGTCCTTGTGTGGGCTCAAGCAATCGCCTAGCCAGTGATATAAACGGTTTGATAGCTATATGACAGAGATTGGTTACACGAGGAGCCCGTATGACTGTTGTGAGTATCACAATAAGTTGGTGGATGGTTCGATCATCTATTTGGTTCTTTATGTTGACGATATGTTGATAGCAACCGTCAAGAAGTCGGATATTCAGAAGTTGAACGGCCTCTGTCTACAGTAGTTCGAGATGAAGGATTTGGGTGTGGCAAGGAAAATTCGGGTATAGAGATCTATAGGGGTAGAAGCCAACGAAAAATGTTCTTATCCCAGAAAGGTTACATCAAGAAAGTTTATAGAGGTTTGGCATGTATACAAAGAAAGCCTTTAGATTTTCCGAGTGCGCGAATGCACGTACGTAGGTTGCTTTTGCACCTAAGTCGGATGAGGAGAAAGAGTATATGGCTCGAGTACCTTATGCTAGTGCAGTTGGTAGTTTGATGTATGTTACGATTTGCACTAGGCCAGATCTTACTCATGTTGTTAGTGTTGTTAGTAGATTCACATGGAATATCAAGTTAAGGAACATTGGCAAGCGGTGAAGCGGATCTTCAGGTACCTTAAGGTTACATCGGATGTTTGGCTCATTTATGGAGGTGGTACATAATGTGCGGTTGAGGGTTATTGTGATTCTGACTACTCCGGGGATGTCGACACGAGGAGATATATGACCGGGTAAGTGTTCACTCTTGTTGGGTCAGTTGTCAATTGGAAGGCTACTCTACAATCTACGGTGACATTGTCTAATATGGAGGCAGAGTACATGGCACTGACAGAAGCTGATAAAGTGGGAATACGGCTAAAGGGTTTGACTAGCGACCTTGGGTTACATCAGATCGTGTAACAATATTTTGTGACAGTTTGAGTGCATTCTGCTTGCCCAAGGATCAAGTTCATCATGAGAGAACCAAGCAAATAGATGTGAGTTATCATTTTCTAAGAAGTGAAGCGGATCAAGGTGAAAAAAGTAGGTACTGCATACAATCCTGCTGACTTGTTCATGAAGTCTGTTCCTACTAGCAAGTTACAACATTGCTTGTACTTTCTGAATGTTCACAACTATTAGATAGCATCTGAGGCAGAGGGGGAGTTCTGGTTATGATCTGAAGGTTAAATGTCATAGTGGAGATTTGTTGGGTTTGGTGCCATCTAAGTTAGGGGTCATCAAAAATAGAGGATTAAACAATAAGTTTCGAAATTTCTGACACACCAGCTAGGGAGCTAACGCGCGGAGGCAAGCGAGCGACCGCGCCAAGTTTCTGTACTGAGGGAGGGATCGCACGACTTCTGAGGACGATCGCGCGGTACCTGTTTTGGAGATGGGGCGATCGCGCCATAGTCCGAAAAAAGCCTGTTCAGCGGCAGATTTTGCTCATGGTTGTAAAGCCCTGTAGGGTTTGGTGTAGGCATATAAATAGAGCCTCCCCCCAACCATATTTATAGTTCTCTTGCTTATCTGTTTTCCAGATATTGTGTTTACACATACATGAATTCTTTGCCAATAATTCATGCACTAGATTAGATATTGTAATATGTTGATTTTCATAATATAATAATATTCTCTCACTCGGTCCGTATAGATAGCCAAGTTGGTGAACCAATTATATCTGTGTATTGTGTGATTATTGCTTGTTTTCTATCTTATACATAGATTCTGTTTTACAATAAAATACATGAGTCTGTCTTATAAAAAATTAGTTTGTCTTATAAAAAACGTGTTTTACACTAAAAAATGAAATTTTGAATTTTTCGTACGTGTTAGTTTTAATTTTATAAAGTATCAGTTTTAATATTATAAAGTGTTAGATATTCAAAATAACACTTAAAAACATTCAAACGGACACATATAAACATTTAAACTGACACTTTTAATATTTGCTAAAAGAGTACTAGTGGTAGTGTTAAGGATTGTCAGTTGTGATGCTAAATAGTGTCAGTGATAGTGTTATATATTGTCTAGGGTCTGTGATAGTGTTGAAAATGGTGTCAGTCCTAGTGTTAAAAGTGTCTCTTACAGTGTTAAAAAGTGTCGTTTATAATAATGAAAAGTGTCAGTTACATTGTCGAAAGTGTCGGTGAGTCTTTATAACTTCCTATTGTTTACAAAATTGCAATCGCGCATTTTATAAAAAGTTTAACTTATTTATAAAAATGTTATCATAAATTTTAAAAACACCTTTTATTAAAAGAGTTTAAAACAGTTTTTTACTGAAATTTTGAGAAAATGCATAGTCATCAATTACGTAACATTTATAATGTAAAAGTTGCTTTACATTAGCACTAATTTATTCCTTTCACATTATTGAAAATTTTAGATCTAGCGTTATACAGATTTGGGTCACATGGATATTTAGTTTAATCAGTTTAATTGCGGATTGACCGGATATTGAACGAAAAATTTCTTCCACTTTTTTTTGGCATATTGACTTTATGATATTTTTGGGCTGCATGGACTTATTGACATGCATAGAAGACGGAAAGCAATGAGAATTAAGCACGGATCCGTCATTTAACGTCTTCTTTGGCTGCCAGGAAAATTGATGTAATTGATTTTAATTCCAACTATTTTAAATCTTATTGAAAGCTCAAATTGAATATTCATTTTGAAAATAATGTTGTAATAGAAGACCCTTCAAATAAAGTTACATATTATATTATCTATATAATAATATTACTAATTCTTAAACCGCTGACATCATCATTGTTGCCACGTGTTAACACCATATTAAATATTTTCCCGGCTAATTGTTTTGGCCAATTGTTTTATTATATTTATTTTTCATAATTAATTGTTAGAACTAGATAATTAGGGCATACACAATGGTAAAGTTGTCTTAAAAGCTTTTTTTTGGCCTCCATATGCCATATTCTCACAAAATCACATAGCTTAAACCTTTTTTCACGATGATAGAGCTCTTTTTATAACACGGGAAACTAGTGAAAATTAATGGTAATGTTCCTAAAAGCTATTTCTACAAATAGCTGTTTTTTAATAATGAGTTGTTTCAAAATATTTCACAGTGATAAAAATTGCTGAAAATACATTCGTACGAATATAAAAAAATACCTTTGTACGAACATTAAAAAACTAGTAAATAATGTTAAACTCATTTGTTTTGCAGCTATATAGAGCTTTTTTTTTTATATAAAAAAATAAGAGCTATTCCGGAGTAAATGAGAAAAAGATGAAACGGTTCCTCATCAAATCAATAAGCGCATTAATTTGTAACAAAAAAAAAAAAAAACTTAATCAGCGCATTAAGCTACAAACAATGAATAAGACCATAACTCACCCATTATGCCACGTACATTAGACACACCAGAAGCTTTGACTTGCTTGCATTTGTGAAGTGAGAATTAAGAGGAGGTTGAGGTTGGTATATACTCCCATCCCATGGTCCTAAAATGAAAAATTAAAAATATTTTTGATATATTCTGTCCTAAAATGAATAATTAAAAATTTAATTTATTTTTTTCTGTTTATTATTTAATTTGGGGCAAATATCCACTATTACCAAAAAAAAATTGGGATCAATATTCGAACCATGGTTGGCCTTCAAAGAGCAGGTCCCTCCTCCTCTTCCTCTTACTCCAATCTCTTGCTCTCTCAATTGAGGTCATATTCTCATGTTCTGATTTGGGTTGCACTTTAAAGTAAGCAAATAAATTTACATAGAGTCCTGCTTAAATGCAGTGTTCTAAAAGACCCCGCCTAAGGGCGTCTAGGCCCCGCTTAGGCGTTAGGCCCCTCTTCAACGCCTAGTTCTAAGTCCCGCCTAGATTCCAACTAATCCCGACTAGTCCCCGACTAGTCCCCGCCTAGGCGCTAGGTCCGGCTCCGTCGCCTAACATCCGCCTAGCGCTTTTTAGAATCTTGCTTAAATGAGATCATAATGGAAACAACTAAAAAGAAATGTATGTTTTTTTGGATGTAACGGATATTTAAGTTATTTTTTAGAAATAAATAATTGAGCATCTATATCCAAATTTGTACGAGCTCATGATTCCAAATTCTCAATTTTCTTCTATAGTATTAAAACTTAATTTATTTTAAAATGCTTTTTTAAAAGAGACCAATAAAATCTCTTTGCATTTCCATCTTAAGGAAAACGTTAAAGGAAAATATAGATTTAAATGGTTCTTCGTTTCCCTATACTCCATATATTTATCATCCCTTATAATTAAACCTACATATATATAATTTGTATCAAGAAACATTTGTTAGTGAAAATACTTCAAAAAAATTAGAAATAATTCAAAATAAATTATTTCTTGAAAATGGGAAAATAGAAAATAGAAGGAGATGAAAAGACGAAAAATAATGTAAAAATAAAATTTATTAATCGGAACGGAAGTCGAGTCTTGTAAAACACAATCTCCGTAAAAAAAAATTTGTCCCGCACTGGTGCTGACGGATTAGCGGCAATCATCCCGTAGGATAAAACAACTTTTCGACAATGATAGTAAATTGGGGCTGCCTGAACCCATGTACTCGGATCCTCCGGCTAATCTATCAATGCCGTGGTATGTCTCCGCTAGCAACAGTGGAATGATGTCCATCGCTCCCTGTCCATATTGAATATGCCGGATGTCAACTCCTCGATCACCTCTCAGCTGCCTGATGATCTCTAACAGCGTAGCTGGACACACTCCGATGTAGCCGCAGAAGTAGTGCGCAGACAAAATGAGCAACATGAATATATCTAAGGAAGTGGATAGATCAAACATGCACAATTGGGTCCGACTCAATCTGGCTATATGAGTCAAGTCTATGAATCTATCGTCAACGACAATGTCCGATACCCAGTCTGCTGATAATCCCAAGAATTCAGATAGTTGCTCCGTAACTGATCGTCTGTCTCGGGGAAATACCACAGTCCTCGACTCAGCCACACCAGTCAGTGCTCGAAAATCCTCCATCGTTGGCATCAGATCGTTGTACGATAGGTGAACACATGTCGCTCCGAATCCCAAAAGCACGAAGCAGCTCGGAGCAGATCCTAATCAATCATCCAATCTTTTAGAGACCAGATGCATGGCATGCTATACCTCCTGTCAATAAGTTTCCGGTGTTGTTTTTGGTGAAAGCGCGAGAGTTCAAAAATGTCTTGTTGAAATTGATACTCTCGGGAAACAATTTCTCCATTGTAATGCTCCATGTTGCCTTAAATTGGGGCTGGTGGGATTTTTTACCTATTAATATTGTGAATAATTGTAAATTGATAATATTTAAAATTAGGTTTAGAATTGGGGTTGGCTTCATAGTATCAACAAATCTTGAGCTCTAGTTCAAACTAAACTAAAGGATAATGGTGTCCCTACCTAACCACTTACGCCCCTAAATATAACTTTATACAAATTAATTGTCATATATGTTTTAAATTTTACAATTTTTTAGCAATATAATTATTAAGCAAATAGTATATGCTTTCAACCAGCTTTAATCCAGCATGAAACCTAATTAAGTCAGAACATTTACTAATTTATTTTTATCTCTTGTTATAGCAATATAATTATTGTGCACTTTATTAATATATATTTCAGGCAGCTTAGTTGGTTAGGTACTTTTAAGTGCCTGTTTGATAAACCTATCCCATCCCGAAATGCACGATTATATGAAATGCAAATATCACTTTGTCTACTTGATTTATAATCGAAAATAAAGAAATTTCGGCTTTTGAATAGACCTAAATTATTACTATTGTGAATAATTTTAAATATTAATATTTAATTTTTTGTTGTAAAATATATAATTTTACAATGATGAATTAAATTAACATTTATAAACAAGATGAGAGTCTTTCTCATCCACAACTATCAAAACCCTATCCAATCTTTGACTAAGAAAGACAGAGCAAACAAATTCTCGACTGTCTGAGCAAAAAATTTTCTGTTTAATAAGAAATTTTTTCAGTTCCACTGTCCTCTTCTCTCTAAGGATCTCAATCATCACAGCCATGTTTGTGACAGTGCCTATTTTACTCTTCACTGGTGTTATACGGTCACAAGTAAAAACAAGGTAACAGTATAACACCAGTGAAGAGAAAACAGACACTGTCACAAACATGGTTGTGATGTTTGAGATCCTTAGAGAGAAGAGGACAATGAAACTGGAAAAACTCTTATTTAACAGAAAATCCTTTCCTCAAACAGTGGAGAACTTATTTGCTCTGTCTTTCGAAACGAAAGATGGACGGATTTTGATAGCTGTGGATAAGAAAGGCTCTCATCTTGTTTACTCCCTCCGTCCCGCCCGAAAGGGCAATTTTGCCTCCTTGCACGAAAATTAAGAAATGAATAAGGAAAGTGATGTAAGAAAGAGAAAAAGGTTAAATGTTGTGAGTATGAAAAATTAAATATGAGAGGGAATGAGTGGGAGGAATAGTTAGGAGAGAATGTTGTGAGTGTAAAAGTAAAGTAGGAGAGAGAATGAGTGGGGTAGGAAGAGTATAAAAATAATAAAAACTTTCCTTTTTGGGGTTGTGCCCTTTTAAATGGGACGCCCAAAAAGAAAATTTGTGCTCTTTCGGATGGGACGGAGGGAGTATATTTTAAGATGTTAACCACCAACCACAATACCCTATAAGCAGTGCCACTAAGAGTTTTCTTCCTAATTTTAGACAATGAATAGGAGTCTAATTCCTTAACAATACTTCCATCCAAGTCTTCCTAATTTTAGACATTCACCCCTCCTCCCCCTTTGACTTTACACAAGATCCGACCTAAGATGCATCTAGGGTGCCTGGATTGATATCAGGCGCTCAAACGTAGGCGACATACATCACCGTCCGCGATGCCGTCAATAGCCCCAAAATGGGATCTAGAACTAGATGTTCCTAAACTCTTTCATCCACAGTTTTCTTACTTATTTGTTTGTAACTGAAGCAAATAAACCATAAAGAGTATCTATGTAAAGCCATTTCAAATATGACATAAGCGAAGTTCCTAAACTCTTTCATCCACAGTTATTTACTAGATGTAAGAATCATGGTGCTGCTAAATAGCTCTTTATCAATTATTTTTGTTATTTTCATAGATACTCTTTATTCTCAGTTATGGTTCTCAAAGCACATTTTATGATTTCAGGTACTACACCTTAAATGTTGGTTTACTTATTTACGCGACACGTATATACATAAATTTTATCCTAGTTTGTTTCATATAAATGGATTTACACAAATTTTAAAAATGTCTTTGACTTCAGATGCTTTTCCTTTAATGCCCTAATATGTATCCTGTATTGGTTTCTCTACCTCATCAAAAAAAAAAATTGATAAGAAAAGAAGTGTATATATTATCTCTTCCTCAACAATTAAAACTTAACTCGTCAATCACAAATTAAGTTCCCTTATAAGATAATAAAGAAAGCACAAGCTGCAGACTAGAAACACTCTATTCATTGAAATAAAGAAATCAATATCACGAGTATACAAAAAAGAAAGAGGAGGATTGATGAAAAATTGCAGCCACCAATTGACAAAAAATGATGACCAGCAACTTTAAGCTCCAAACTTAAAGGAAAACATAGCTAGACTAGTTCAAACAAGATTATTGGAGAGGATTAGCAGATGTCTCTAGCTTATCACAACTAATTATTCCGCACCATCTACTCTAAAATCTAAATCCAAATCTGATTGTGCAGCCTAAAGGGCAGCAACACAAATGGGGATAAAATACAGCTAAATTTCAGGCAACTAATTTGTAAAGCATTAAACATGTCTTACAACAGAACAGAACACAACTCAAATCAACTCAATCTTGCCCTATCACCTGGGTTCTGCTTCAGACAATCCTACACATTGAGATTTATCCCAAAATAGGTGTAAAGAGAAAGAAAAGTAATTTTTTAGCACAGGAAAGTGATGAGCTTTCACTCTATCTATCATGTTTTGAATGCTCAAAAGTCAGAATGTACAGACCGAAAAACAAAAAAAAAAAAAAATCAAACAAAATGTAAGCAACCAGTGCTTCAATCTCAACAAAAAGCATAAATCTTTATCACCAAGAGAGCAAGAAAAAGGAAACCCAAGTTAAGTTGAGCCAAAATTCAAGAAACCCACAAACCAAAAACCCCTTAGAACGAATGCATTCACATCAAACTCAAGATTAGATTAGACGAGTGAAGTAAATAAATCAAATCTTTGAACCAATGCTTAATTAAAAAATTTCAATACTGAAAATTTACACAAATACACACAAAACACAAACGCAAATCATAAACAACTCATGACAGAGAGACGATTGCATCACAAAATTTACCGTTAAAGGATCTCACCGGCGACTGAAGAATCGATGAAGAGGACGGCGTGGCGGCAGCAGCTCGAGACGAAAACGGTGGAGAGGGTGGACGGCGAAGCTTCGTTACCGGAGAGGGTGGAGGCGGCGGCGTACGCGTGACCGTGAGCGAGGGAAGAGAGAGAGAGATGAGAGATCGCTAGCTGTGGCGGGCAGAGAGAGAAAAATTAGGGCGTAAATGATTTCAGAGAGGGAAAATTAGTATTTATATTTAACACCAGCGACGGAATTATTCCGCCGCTAAAATTAATTCTACCGACGGAATTAAAATTTCGCCGCTAGAATTAATTTTAGCGGCGGAATAATTTCGTCGCTGGTGTTAATTAATATTAATTTAATAAATATCATTATTTTTATTTATATAAAACATAAAAATTATTTTAAATAAAATATAACAAATTACTCTAAAAAATAAATATAAGTCAATAAATATTATTTTTGAAAAATAAATAAATCATAAATTAAAAGAAAATAAAAATAGAGCTAAACAAATTTTAAAAAATCCAATTAACACCGATATAATTATTCCGCCGCTACTACCACCACCATCACTATCATCACTACAATCACTACTACTACCACCACCACGCACCACCACCACCACTATCACCACTATAATCACTACTACCACCACTACCACCATTATTATACCCCTAAACCCTAAACACTATATCCCTAACCACTAAACCCTAAATCCTAAACCCTAATCCCTAAACCCTAACCCCTAAACCCTAAACCCTACACCCTAAACCCTACACCCTAAACCCTAACCCTTAACCCCTAAATCCTAAACCCTATACCCTACACCCTAAACCCTAACCCCTAAACCCTAACCCTAAAACCCTAAACCCAAATCCCTAAACCCTAAACCCTAACCCCTAAACCCTAACCCCTAAACCCTACACCCTACACCCTAAACCCTACACCCTAAACCCTAACCCCTAAACCCTAACCCCTAAACCCAAAACCCAAAACCCTAAACCCTACCAAGGAGCATCAGTTCAGTTGGTAAGAGCCTACGACTTCCTCCGGGAGGTCTCGTGTTCGAACCCTGGCAGAATGAAACTAGGTATATTAATTTAATAGTGGGCAAAAAAACCCCCTCCCCTTTGTTGGGAGTTAATTTTTTACCAAGGAGCATCAGTTCAGTTGGTAAGAGCCTACGACTTCCTCCGGGAGGTCTCGTGTTCGAACCCTGGCAGAATGAAACTAGGTATATTAATTTAATAGTGGGCAAAAAAACCCCTCCCTTTGTTGGGAGTTAATTTTTACCAAGGAGCATCGGCCCGCTTGGTAAGAGCCTACGACTTCCTCCGGGAGGTCTCGTGTTCGAACCCTGGCAGAATGAAACTAGGTATATTAATTTAATAGTGGGCAAAAAAAACCCCCTCCCCTTTGTTGGGAGTTAAATTTGTACGTGTTGCACCCCCACCCCAATTTTTTTTCTGATGTGCACAGCCGTGCCTTTGGCTTTGCACGTCCGTGTGTTTGCCCAAAATTCTTGGGCGGTCGCCCTAGTGTCTCGGCCAGACTTGGGTGGCCGCCCTTGCTTTGTGCTGGAATTGGGCTTGGGCGTGTGTTGTTGGGCTGAATTGGGGGTTTTTTGGATTTTTGGTTCTGGGCTAAGATTTTAGTATTATGGAGATAGAGTTGGGTTACATTTCCCACTCATATTTGTATTCTTTTAATTTCCATTAATAACTTTTCCAGGTGCCGTCCTGGTTTTTTCAAAAAAAAAAAATTCTAAACCCTAACCCCTAACCCTAACCCCTAAACCCTATACCCTACACCCTAAACCCTAAACCCTAACCCCTAACCCTTAACCCTAAACCCTAAACCCTATACCATAAACCCTACACCCTATACCCTAAACCCTAACCCCTAAACCCTAAACCCTAAACCCTACACCCTAAACCCTAAACCTTAACCCCTAACCCTAAACCCTAAACCCTAAACCCTATATACCATATACTCTATACCCTATACTATATACCCTATACCCTATACCATATACCTTATATACCCTATACCATATACTATATACCCTATACCATATACTATATACCCTATATACCCTATACTATATACCCTATACCATATACCCTATATACCCTATACCATATACTATATACCCTATACCCTATACTATATACCCTATACCATATATCCTATATACCATATACCATATACTATATATCCTATACCATATACTATATACCCTATACCCTATATACCATATAATATATACCCTATACCCTATACTATATATCATATACCATATACCCTATATACCCTAAACCATATATTATATACCCTATATCATATATTATATACCCTATACCCTATATACTATACTCTATACCTTATACTATATACCATATACTATATACCCTATACCATATACCATATACCCTATATACCCTATACCTATATCATATACTATATACCCTATACCCTATATACTATACTTTATACCTTATACTATATACCATATACTATATACCCTATACCATATACCATATACCCTATATACCCTATACCATACACTATATACCCTATACCATATACTATATACCCTATACCCTATATACCATATACTATATACCCAAAACCCTAAACCCTAAACCCTAAACCCCTAAACCCTAAATCCTAAACCCTATACCCTACACTCTAAATCCTAACCCCTGTACTATATACCCTATACCACATACTATATACCCTATACAATATACTACATACCCTATACCCTATACTATATATCCTATACCATATACTATATACCCTATACCCTATATACCTTATACCCTATATCATATACTATATACCCTATACCCTATACTATATACCCTATACCCTATATACCCTATACCATATATTATATATCCTATACCATATACTATATACCCTATACCATATACTATATACCATATATCATATACCCTATATACTATACCATATACTATATACCCTATATACTATACCATATACCCTACACTCTATACACGATTTGTTTTTTTTACCGGTGCTTGCATTAATAACTGGAGTATGGGTGGGTGCAATCTTGCAAGTAATAATTGTACTTGCAACAATGATAGAACTTGGGAAATTAACGTTTTCAGTCAGTTTTTTTAACGTTTTTAGTTAGTTTTTTGAAATTCCAGTCAGTTTTTTAATGTTTCCAGTTAGTTTTTTAGAATTTCAGTCAGTTTTTTAACGTTTTCAGTTAATTTTTTAACGTTTTCAATTAGTTTTTCAAAATTTCGGTTAATTTTTTGAAATTCCCGTCAATTTTCTAATGTTTCAGTTAAATTTTTTAATTTTTTCAGTTAGTCATTTTGTTAATTAGTTCTAAAAATAATTAAAAATTAAATTTTATAATCACCGATGGAATATTTCCGTTGCTGATATATAAAAAAATAAAAAACAAAAATTATTAATCACCGACGGAATATTCCGTCGCTGATTAATTAAAAAATATTAAAAATTAAATATTAAAATCACCGACGGAATTAATTTATCACCGACGGAAATATTCCGTCGCTGGTTTATTAAAAAAAATTAAAAAATATTTAATTTTTACCGACGAAATTATTCCGTCGCTGATTAATTAAAAATAATTAAAAATTAAATATTATAATCATCGACGGAATAATTCCGTCGCTGATAAAAAAAATAATATCTTTTCACTGACGGAATAATTTCGTCGCTGAGAAAGAACTAGCGACGGAATATTCCGTCGATAAAGTTGACGCCAATTTAGTGGCGGTAAAGAAACGAATATTCGAGGAATATTCGTTTTAGCGACGGAATTGAATTTCGTCGGTAAATTTGACGCCAAAATCATTTCGTCGCTATAGCATAATTTCCGTCGGTAAATAGCGACGGAATGCTTCCGTCGCTAAAGCACCAGTTTCTGATAGTGTCTCTCTCTCTTTCTCTCTCTCTCTCTCTCTCTCTCTCTCTCTCTCTCTATTTTCTCCCTCTATCTCTCTCGCTCAACAACATCATCGTACTATTCACCGTTCGCTAGTCACCATAGATCTCTCTGAATCAAGAAACGTCATCCTCTCAAATTCTGGCCCAAAATTGACTAACTCGTCTTCCTGTTCTCTTTCATCTCCAGCGAGTCCAAAATCCCCTCCTACAACGGCGTTTTGATGCAGGTAGAGACAAGGCAGATTTCAGCATTCTTGAGGTTCCAGGATCAGCTCAAGGGGAAGGCCTCGGCCGTGCATTGCGGCAGCTTCAGAAACGGGCCTGCGACAGAATACTTCATGGGCTTCAGTTGTTTTGATGGTTTTAGGGTTTTAATAATTATTTACTTATCTTTTATTATTTTCTTTGTATTTTTGGAATTATTATTAGATAGGTAGCATTTTGGTGTTTTAGAATAGATTTAGGAGATATATTATTATTTTTTAGTCCTATTATGTTACCATATAGCTTAGGGGTAATTTTAATAGGTTTTGATTTGTTTTCCAAGTCGTAGGAGTCATATAAAATAGGGTCATATGTTAAATCCGAAAATTAGACTTGATAATTATTGAATAAAGAAAATAAAGGAAAAGCTGAGGCTTTCTTTATCTAGGGTTTGTAACCCATTATTTCTGGTTCTTTTCGTTCGGTATCAATCTCAAGGCTTCATACGACATTATTTGGTATCAGATTCCTGGCCTAGGGTATCGATATTGATGGTCGAACGAGGGTATAGTGTTCGTGGCGAAAAAGATGTTCGTGGAAGGAACCGTGGAGCGGATTCAAGTCAAGACGTTCATCATCGCAAACGTGACATACGTGATATTGAGGTAGACGAAGTGCAAAAGCAGATTCAACAACTCCAGAACTTTCAGGCGCGTGTGGAGCATCCACCAATAGGTTCAGACATCCGAGGACATGGAGTTTCATGAAGCGGTCACTCCCTTCAACCAGGGTCACGAAATTGGGTCCAGGAATGCGGCAGATCCTTCAAGGGATATCGAGGCAGAAATCGAGAGTCCGGATATTGAAGGTATGACATATCCAGATGTATTTCACGTCCCATTATTTATCGTTACTTTTGAAAGGGTTTTTGATGATCAATCATCACCCTTTTTTTTATTAGACAGTTTTGATCAGTTTGTTGATTGGTCAAAACCTCCGATTTTTGACATGTGTGACTGTGATATTTGTCAATTGGAAATGTCATACTCGGTTGATCGAAAACACCTTGTTCAAAATTTCCGTCAGATGAATTGTCGAGGAAATTTGGGTTCGTTAAGTGTTTTTATCCGTATGAAGATCCTTTTGATTGGTTGTTCTCCGTTCAGATTTGTCAATAGACTGTCAAGAAATTGTTATTTGAAGATTATGTCACGTATTTTTGGGCAGATTGGATGGATTTAGTGAAAAGCAATCGTAAATATAGAGTTCGTCGACGGTTGAAGGATAAATTTTGAGACGTATTTCCAAAAGCAACAATCTAAATTCGAGGTCGAATTTTTTCTAAGAAGGAAAGAATGATGCAGGTAGAGACATGGCAGATTTCAGCAGTCTTGAGGATCAGCTCGGCCGTGCAAGGGGAAGGCCTCGGCCGTGCATTGCGGTAGCTTCAGAAACGGGCCTGCGACAGAATACTTCATGGGCTTCAGTTGTTTTGATGGTTTTAGGGTTTTAATAATTATTTACTTATCTTTTATTATTTTCTTTGTATTTTCGAAATTATTATTAGATAGGTAGTATTTTGGTGTTTTAGAATAGATTTAGGAGATATATTGTTATTTTTTAGTCCTATTATGTTACCATATAGCTTAGGGGTAATTTTAGTAGGTTTTGATTTGTTTTTCAAGTCGTAGGAGTCATATAAACTAGGGTCATATATTAAATCCGAAAAATAGACTTGTTGATTATTGAATAAAGAAAATAAAGGAAAAGCTGAGGTTTTTTTTATCTAGGGTTTGTAACCCATTGTTTCTGGTTCTTTTCGTTCGGTATCAATCTCAATGCTTCATACAACATCACGTTTGGCCACCACAGCGCCGGTCACCATCATTCCCGGCTAAGCTTTCTTCCGACCGACCCACACCCCTGATCTCACTCTGGTCCCTGCAAGATCTACGCATGTATTGTCGCCTTTAAGGAGATCATTTTCTCTATCTTTTGTCCTTTATGTAGTATAATTTTCATTGAAAGAAAGGATCAGTGGGTTAATTTTTCAAACGTAAATGAATTCCTGCCTCACATTTTAATTTTTCAAACGTAAATATCCCTATGTGTTGGTTACAGGTTCTTGTTTTGAGGGAACACAGTGGGTTAATTGAAAGGTTCTCCAATCCCTCCTCTTGACAAGTGCTTATATTTGCTCTTTTTGTTCCATATAAATATAAATATAAATGTTAGCTTTCTTTTTTGTTTATCACATAACAAGTATTGTAGATCTAAAAAATGAAAAAATGGTGCAATTTTACCCAGGTGTAAACATAAGCAACTAAAATATCTTATTAAATTGACAAGTAAATTGGGACATTAATTATGAGACTGAGGAAGACGAAGTTATATGTATTCTTAATAGTTTAGTTAACAACTAAAAACTTATCAAAAAGTTCTCAGTTATAATTGGTCGTTTGAGTTGATAGTATACTTAGTAGTTTAGTTGACAACTGAGAAGTTGTTAAGTTCTCAATTGTTTCCTCGCCGTAGTTAATCGTGTTTTTAGTAATTTAGTTGACAATTGATAAGTTACTGATAAGATAAGTTATCAGTTGTTTGGTCGCCATAGTTGGTGGTCGCCATAGTTGATCGTATTTTTAGTAGTTTAGTTGACATCTGAAACTTACTGATAAGTTCTAAATTGTTTGATCGTCGGACTTGGTGATCGCCGGAGTTTATCGTGTTCTTAATGGAGACAACTGAGAACTTACAGATAAGTTATGTTTTAATTTGTTTGGTCGCCGGAGTTGGTGGTTGCCAGAGTTAATCGTATTCTTAGTAGTTTAGTTGACAACTAAGAAATTACAAATAAGTAAATTTCTCAGTTGTTTGGTCGCCAGAGTTGGTGGTCATAACTTATGATTAATGTCAGATTATTAGATGTTTTGAGATAATTTTGTTAATAAGTTACTTAATTTTCTATCAAAATAGAAATTAAACATTTATTTAAGAAAAAAATAAATAACTTAAAAAAAAAAACGTGTATCGCACATGTATTAATCTAGTTTTGGTTATACTTTAGAGGCCAAAGGTTTATAAAATATGACATTGGAAAATTCCACCCCCACCCTCTTTTATGTGCTTGAATATTTGTAAAATATAATTAAAGTTATCACTTATGAAGAAAATATAATAATTTTTTAGACCAAATCAAACTAATGAAAAAAATGGAATGGGATTTAAATGTATGTAGTAATTTAATTGCACATTGAAGATAAAGGTTTCGATCAACAATATGTTGATCGGGGCACTATAAAACGAGTAATCCCTAAAATATATATAATGTAGCCCTATGATCCAAATTTTTTGCACCAATCATAGTGAAAAAAGAAACAAATGTATTATTATTATCTTTTATAAATAAAAGTTCATTTTATAAAGAAACAAATGTATTATTATCACGTTCCACCCTCTAGTCTAGGCCTAATTCATCCACTCGATTAGACATGTCCACATAGAATCGGGAATTGACGAAATCGGCGTGTAAAATCGAAACCGGAAATCGACGAGAATCGGGAACCGCCGAAATCGGGAACCGAACGTAACCGAAAATCGGATTAAAACGGTTCGAATACGAATCCACCATATTGGAAACCGAGGAACCGGCGGTTTCGAAACCGGGAACCGGTGGAACCGAAATTTTTATTGTTAGAATTTTGATAAAATCTGGGGAGAAATTTCTCCGTCGCTTATGGAGAAACGGGGCAACGTTTGTCGCGCGACATATTTAGCCACAACAACTGGACATCACTTTCATCAGTTCTGGATATCCAGAACATTGAATATGGATATCCAGAAGCTTTGAAAAGGATATCCAGAAAAAATATTTGATTTCTGGATAACCTTTCCAAAGCTTCTGGATATCCATATTCAATGTTCTGGATATCCAGAAGCTTTGGAAATGATATCCAAAAAAAATATTTGGTTTCTGGATATCCTTTTCAAAGCTTCTGGATATCCATATTCAATGTTCTGGATATCCAGAAGCTTTGGAAAGGATATCCAGAAACTGGCTAAATATGTCGCGCGACAAACCTTGCCCCGTTTCTCCATACGCGACGGAGAAACGCGTTTCTCCCCAGACCGACTCTAGAATTTTTATTAGAATTTTGTCCATTTCTCATTCTTTCCAAAAACATACTCCCCAAGTGAAAAAAAAAAAAACAGATTAGTTAGCGTCTTTACTGTCTTAAAAGGTTTGGATTTAAAAAAAAAGTTAGATGGTGATGGAACCGGTGGAACCGGAACCGAAACCGGCGGATAGAACCGAAAATCGGGAACCGGATTAATATGATTCGAATACGATTACGGCTATTTAAAAATCAAAAACCGGCGATTTCAAAATCGAAAATCGAAACCGTTTGAACATTTCTACACGCGATTCTCATAGGACTTGTCAATGAGACCCATTCATAATTAAGCGGTACCTCATTGGTATCATAGATGACTTCTCCAAAATACTCTTTAAAATCATTTTATAGATCTACTACTTGTACTCTATAATGCCCTTGTCTAACTCTTTTTCTATAGATATGATCCCATTTTTTTAGAATGTTCTTTAAAATTGTCAAGTTCATTGCTTGAGTTTTTTATCCCACAATTAAGTTGTTATGTTTGGTCTCTAACTCAATGCAAACATCAGTTATTTCTACATGAGCACAACATTTATTCAAACAAAAATTAAACCAAACTAAAAAAACATTCTTTAAATACCATATGATCAGGAAATAATACATATTATTTATTTGGGGCATCTTTGTAAAATATATATGATAGTTACCCTCTAATTACACCAATTTTCTAACTGATTAACCAATAGCAGGCACTCTCGTCACAAGACGAACTTCATTAATCCAAACAATAACTCTGTCGCATCGAAAGTCTGAAGCGTCAGATCCCCTATCTAGCCACATCACGGTAGTAACAGAACGATTTTCCTGCTCGATTATGCCCACAACTGAATCTCCTACGAACCCCCGAAGCTCTGGCCATGCACTCTTACCACTATCTGCACATGAAAAAAATTGTTTTACTTACAAAACATATACTATAATACCATATATATTGATGTTCAATATGATCCCAATCTTAAATTGACTAGTACCGAGAAAAATCATGCTGATATAACACCTGACATGTCCGGTTTGATCTTTTTTCAGACGTTAGTTTCTACTCCATTATTATAGTCATGAACATAAAAAAAAAACACCCTCGATTGAAGTTGATCCGATCTATTATGTGATGCTTCAGCCAAGAAAGAAAGAAAAAAAATGTTATAACTATGTAAGATATATAAGTTGATAATAAAACTTTACCTCGACAAGAGGATGCCATGCTCGATCAATAGGTAAAATTCGCCTTTGATTTTGAAGTGAGTTTTTATGAGGAAATGGGTACTTATAGGCAGCTATTCATGAAGAAGAGGGTTTTGTATTTTTGAATTTCAGTAATTTATCTACATTGAAAAATATTGTTTTGATTATTTGTTTGACTTTTGTGTCGATGGAGTTGAAAATTATTTAAGATAAAAGAGACATTTCAGATACACGTGCTCCCACGTCTTATTACGCTCATTTTTTTGGTCATTTGATTGCATTTAAATAAAAAATGATGGAATTTTTTAAAATATTTTTATGAATTATAACAAAAATGTTATTGATGTTCTAATATAAATATAAATATAATTAAATTTTAATTTATTTTTCTTTTTGACAAATTTTTCATTAATAATTAATTTCCGTTAATTAGTTTCCAAAGTACAGAGTAAGAGTAGATAAAAAAAAATAAAGATGCAGGTTTCTGAGAAGGATAAACTATTTGAGAACATCATTTATACAAGATACTCCCGAATTTTTTCTCAAATAATACTTTTTTAAAATTTTATTTACCAAAATGACTTACTATTCAAACTTTTTCCCAAAATATGTCTCATTTTATGAAAACTCGCTACACCGTGTAGCGAGTTTATAATTTTTCAATTAAAATCGCTACACGGTGTAGCAATTTTAAATTTACTAATTTTTTTTAATATTTATGCTTTAAAAAAAAAAAAAACACCAAATTTGAAATCGCTAAAGGGTGTAGCAATTTCAAATTGGCACATAAGCCAAACAAACAACAAAGTCCACACGCACACTCTATATACTATATACTGATAATAATACTAATAATAATAAGTACTTTCTCCAACTCTAAATTACAAAATAATAATATAAAAATTATATATTTAATAATAAAGAAAACTAAATAAAAATATTATTTTTTTCATCTCAAATAAATATTTTAAAAAATGTACTTCTATAAAAAAAATATTTTTCATTTCAAAAATAAATATTTCTTTCGACTCAAAATGAATAATCAAAAAATAATACTACATTTTTTATCTCAAAAAAATGAGCATTACTTCCTTCATCTCAATGAATATTTTAAAAATTAATACTACTTCATTCGCCTCTAAAATTAATGTTTGTAATGTTAGTGCTTCGTCTCAAAATATGATATTAATTTTTGAGGCAAATAAGAGTATTATTTTATAAAATATTCATTGAGACGAAGGAAGTAATGCTCATTTATTTGGACAAAAAATGTAGTATTATTTTTTGGTTATTCATTTTGAGTCGAAAGAAATATTTATTTTTGAAATAAAAAATATTTTTTTTATAGAAGTACATTTTTTAAAATATTTTTTTATAGAAGTACATTTTTTAAAATATTTATTTAAAAAATATTAATATATAATTTTTATATTATTATTTTGTAATTTAGAGTCGGAGGAAGTAATTATTATTATTAGTATTATTATTAGTATTGAGTGGCGTGGTGGACTTTGTTGTTTGTTTGGCTCTGGAAGAAATGTGCCAATTTGAAATCGCTACACCCTGTAGCGATTTCAAATTTTTTTTTTTTATAAAGAATTAATATTAAATAAAATTTAATAAATTTAAAATCGCTACACCGTGTAGCGATTTTAATTGAAAAATTATAAACTCGCTACACGGTGTAGCGAGTTTTCAAAAAATGGGACATTTTGGGAAAAAGTTTGAACAGTAAGTCATTTTGGTAAATAAAATTTTAAAAAAGTATTATTTGAGAAAAAATTCCGATACTCCCTCCGTCCCAAAATGTTTGGCCCATTTGATTTTTTTGTTGAACTTTGACCACAAATATATGACAATTTAATTATGTTCATGAAATTCTAAAAATTCCTATTAATTCACCTAATAATATTATCAACAACAACTTTTAGAATTTTATGAACATGATTAATCTCTCATAAATTTGTGATCAAAGTTCAACAAAAAAGTCAAATGGGACAAACATTTTGGGATGGAGGGAGTATATCAAAAGATATTTGAAAAGGTTATGAATAGGTTGTGAAGGAATTACATGAAGGGAAACACTCAAAAGGTTTTGGAGAGCAAAGTATATTATGTATTATTGTCTCAAAGTTTATATAAACTAAATACTCATATTTATACTCAAAACATATAAGTCCTAATTCTTATTGAATTTTAACAAGTCTCTCCTTATTATAATAGTAATATAATTCTAATTGGAAATACATATAACTAAGGTAACTTTCCTAAGTTGGTTCAATACCAACTTAGGTAACTAAATATTTGATGAAACTCCTTCTTTATCTCTAACATGCCCTCGCAAGATGTACGATCGTGTAGTGAGACCAATCTTGGATATAAGATCATGAAACCGAGATTTGCCAAGTGGTTTTGTTAGTTCATCCGCAAGCTGATCAATATCGGAGATAAAATAAAAGCAAAGAGTTTTATTTTGCACATGTTAACGAACAAAATGATAATCAATAGCAAGATGATTCATGCGAGAGTGAAAATTAGGATTTGCAGCAACATTGGTAGCACCTAAATTATCACAATAAACAACTGAAGGTGCAACAGCCGAATGACCCAGTTCGTTGAGAAGATTATGAACCCAAATAACCTCTGCTGATGTAGAGGCAACAGCACGATATTCAGCTTCTGTCGAGTACCTAGCAATACTGCGTTGTTTGTGAGCAATACAAGAGATATGATTTTTACCAAGATAAACAATATAACCATTAGTATAAATATAATCATCCTTATCACCTGCCCAATCAGCATCTGTAAGGCATGAAGAGAGAGAGGAGAATCTCGACGAAGAAGAAAACTGTTAGAAATAGTGTCAGCAAAATAATGAATTGAAGGAGGCGTTTGAGAGCAACCCAATGATCTTTCAGTTGGCCTATGCATAAATTGAGCCAATCGATTAATGGCAAATGATATATCAAGCCTTGTTAAAGAGAGATACTGCAAACTACCAACAATAGCACGATATTCAGTAGGATTAGAGATGGAAGTGCCGCCAAGTAGAGAAAGATGAACATCCGATGCCATAGGAGTTGACACAGGTTTAGCCTCTGTCATGAGTGAACGAATCAAAATATCCTGAATATATTTTTGTTGACTTAGCAGAATGCCATTTGGGTGAGGAAGAACTTCAACACCCAAAAGATAAGAAAGAGAGTTAAGATTCTAGAGAGAAAAGCGGGAGAAAAGTTGATGTATGAAAGAATTAAGAAGACCGTTATGAGACCCAGTAATGATAATATCATCAACATATATCAGAAGATAAATAAGACCAAGAGAATGATGTAATGTAAAAAGGGAAGAATCAGAAACTGAGTTTGTAAATCCAAAAGATAAAAGTTAGGAGCGAAGCTCATTATACCACGACCGTGGAGCTTGTTTCAAACCATAAATAGCTTTCTTCAATTTACAAATAAAAGATGGATGAGATGGGTCAGAAAAACCTGGAGGTTGAACCCTAAATACGTCCTCAGTGAGAGAACCCTGAAGGAAAGCATTGTTAATATCAACTTGACGAAGAGACCAACCTCGAACGGTAGCAATAGTGAGAATCGTTCGAACAGTAGCAGGTTTAACAACTGGACTGAACGTTTCTAAATAATCAATACCAGGACGTAGGTGAAAGCCCTTAGCAAAAAGATGATCTTTATAGCGATAAACTGAACCATCAGGTTTGTACTTTGTGCGAAATACCCACTTACAACCAACAAAAGGAGAGCATCAAATTTATGTTGCATGGTATTACGCCATATAGGACTTTTGAGAGTCTGGGCAACGGTAGATGGTTCGGCCGAGGGGTCAGAGAGAGAAGCTTGAAGGTTTAATTTGGTCACAGGTTTGTGTATATTATTTTGTGATCGGGTCACAGGTTTGCAGGGAAGGAGAGGGGGTGGGGGAGGGGGTAGGGACGAAGGTGATGGGAATGGGGCAGTGTTGGCGGCAGAAGGAAGAGGTGTTGGGGAAATAAGGGCTGCTAAAGAGGGCTCGACAGATGAATGTGAGGCTGGCTCGGTAGTAGGGTGGCTTGGTTCGGTAATGAGTTGGTTGGGCTCGGTAAGGGGAGAAGCTGGAGGCGAAGGAGTAAGAGGGTGGGTAGAGGCAGCCGGTAAGGTATGGGGAATATTAAGAAGTGGAAGAACAAAAGGTACACCATTCATCACTGGAAGGGTAAGAAGAGTATTGAGATTGCGAGGCAAATGGAAACTTGTCTTCGATAAACTTGACATGCCGGGAAGTATAGATTTTGTTTGAAGTATGATCAAGGCAATAATATGCGCTCTGTGTGGCAGAGTAACCAACAAAGACACAAGGTGAAGAGCGGGAGTCAAGTTTGTGAGATGTATATGGACGTAACCAAGGATAATACAAGCAACCAAAGCTACATAATTTAAGTTAATTAGGGTGATGTTTGTGAAGAAGAAAGAAAGGTGAATGTAAGTTGAGGGTAGGTGTTAGCATGCAATTTATGAGATAGCAAGCAGTTGCAAAGGCGAGAGGCCAGTGAGTTTTAGGCATAGAAGAGTGGGCGAGTAAGGAGAGTCCAGTCTCAACAATATGACAACGACGACGCTTAGAGTATCCATTGTGTTCAGGAGTATGAGTTGGAGAGGTGAGGTGTTGAATACCATAGGAGGCGAGAAGAGGACGAAGCCCAATATATTCCCCCCCCATTGTCACTATTGATTGTTTTAATGAACCGATTGAAATATTTTTCGACTAGGTTTTTGAAGTGAGAAAAAATTGGGAGAGCATCATTCGTATACTTAAAAGGATAAAACCAAATGTATTTTGAAAAAATGATCAACAAATATGATATAGTATTTATGCATCAAAAGAAAAAAATAGGGGATGTCGATACATCACTATAAATCACATCAAAGGACCAAAAGATTGAATTATATTGGTAGAAAAAGGTAACTTGTGACTTTTATTATAATCACGTGAGTTACAATGAAAAGAAGAAGAAAAAAGAATTTTTAACTTGAAACTATTACTAATGTGATGTAAAATAGAATAAGAAGGATGTCCTAACCTATGATACCAATTTGACATAGAAGAAACTGAAGCAGAGTGAACAGCATAACGAGAAGGAAGTCATTAATAGACGTCAGATTTAGTTTAACCTTAAAGAAGAACTGCTCCCGTTTGAATATCCTTCACAATGAAGGAAGAGGGAAAGAAGGTGATAAATTAAAAGCATTATTATCGAGACAAAATTTGGAAATAGAAATAATTTTACGAGACAAGGCAGGAACATGAAGAACATGATTAAGCTGAAAAGTAGAATTTTGAGTAAGGAAAGAGGTGGAACCAATGTTAGATATGTTGAGACCGGGCCCATCACCAATAAATAACTCTTAAGTGCCATCATAGGGACAGTCGAGGGATAAATTATATAGGTCATTAGTGGCATAATGGGTGGCGCCACTATCAAGTAACCAAGATGTTGATGGGGCAGCGGAAGAAGAGGTGGTGGCAGCATAGAGAGTAGGGGACGGATTCGGTTTAGGACGGGGTGGTTGCCGAGAGTTGTTGGAAGGAGTGGGAGTAGGGACGGTAATATTGGGCTCGACTGAATTAGGAATTGAGATGGCATCGTTTGACGCCATGAATAATATCGGCAGGAAGAAGGCTATGGATCGTATAGCTCTGATATCATATACAAGATATATCAAAAGATATGTGAAAAGGTTATGGAGAGGTTGTGGAGGAATTTTAAGAAGTGAAACACTCGTAAGGTTGTGAATAGCAAATTATATTATGTAATATTGTCTCAAATTTTATATGAGCTAGACACTAATATTTATACTCAAAACATATGAGTCCTAATTTTTATTGAATTCTAATAAATCTCTATTTATTTTAATAGTAAATATAATTTTAATTGAAAATAATGATAAATAAGGTAACTTTACTAAATTGGCTCAATACCAACTTATATAACTTGAACAGTATAAATCGAGATACGAACTTGGGCTTAGTCCGGGCAAGGCCCAAATGGATTGGGCCCTAAACATAATCCATCAAGTCTCATATACGAGGAAGGAAATGGGCTTCCTCGTACCAATCCATCTCGTCATTCCCTAGGCCGATCAAGGCTTAACTGGCGAAGTGAGCAAGGCCCAACGCTGGACCGAGGAAGACCTCCCTCCAAGGCCGAGATGGATCTCCCTTGACGACGAGGAGGCCTCCTCGGC
This sequence comes from Adenophora triphylla var. japonica, assembly GCA_022495995.1. Classification (NCBI taxonomy): domain Eukaryota; kingdom Viridiplantae; phylum Streptophyta; class Magnoliopsida; order Asterales; family Campanulaceae; genus Adenophora; species Adenophora triphylla. Next base: position 84,945 of record JAFEMH010002997.1, read on the forward strand.
TATCAATCAGCATGACGGGTTTCTCATTTATATCTTATATCTTCCCCGGCTCATCGTATGCCGGCCAGGCTACGTCATGACGAGGAAGGTTCATCTCGGCTTACCGGCAGAGTTGGAGTTTGTATCAGTCCTATCCTAATAAGGACATTGAAGCAGTTATAATCCCACTGGGATTGTAATCACCTTACATACCAATTCAGGTCCAACAATGACTCATCAAATATAATCCTCTTAGGATTCAAATCTTATCTCTTCGCAATACAATTCAACATGGATTCTACATTGCTATATCTATAAATACAGGCCATAATTCACATATTTTGGTACGTTATCTTTTTGATCCTAAACTCTGTCAAATTAATTTCTCTCTCTTACAAAACAAATACTTACTTTCACGCCGGAGGGCCTTCGCAGGAGAAGCCCCAGCTTAGTTTATGTGTTTGTTCATCTATTTCAGGCTATTCAATCGTCGGAGTACAACCGACCGCTGAATTTGAGCTGATTCAACCTTTTTGACAGCATCATAACTAAATATTTGATAAATCTAATTCTTTATCTCTAACATCATTAACCATATTAATACAAGTTATGAGAAATGTCACCGTCCCATTTCAAAAAAGTAAAATAAAATAAATTTCACGATCTGATTCACCCCCATGAGTTCCCGTAGACAAAGGAGTTTGATGAGTATTTTTTAATACCTCTCCGTTCCTATGTAAATATTTGTGAACATACCAAAAATGTCGAGCTAGGCCTAGCGGGTAAAGCCCAATCATTTATACACTATTTCCACCATGTTCCCAGTGGTTCTGGCCCGTCAACTACTAGGCCCAAGGCCCATCAATAGTATCAGTCGACTTAAGCTCATTGTCCGACCTATGAGGTCCCGACCTAGCTTGGTCCGACTCTATGATCCAGGTTCTACTTCGGGTACGATATGATCTAGCTTTACCCATCAGTCAGGTCGACCTATTCTCAACAGGCGACCTAGACCCACCAAGTAAGCGTCGACCTAATGAGTCTAGGCATATGATCAGCTCCTACCATAACTGACTCCCTACAAATCCGGAGCCACGCGTGGACACGATCTATCGACATATAACCGTCCCACTAATTACGGGATTAATGCAGTCATGCCAAAAATAATTGCCCTCATCATGCAACTATAAATACATAACCACTACAACGGTTTTGAGGTAACTGCAACTTTGTCATTTGAATACCTTTGTTCAATACATTATTTGCTCTCCGAAAATACATACTTACTCTCACGCCCGAGGGTCTAAGCCGGAGACACATCCGGCTAGTCGTGGGTTCTGATTTCAGGTCAAAGAGTCAAGTGATTGGTCCTGCCACGTGGACGAAGATTGATAAGCACATTTCCTACGTCATCAGTTTGGTTCCATTGCCGGGAAGCGTGCATACTTGACCTCGAAAAGCTTTTCAACCTATAATCATGGTAACCTCGGACGGACACGTCTCTGAAGCCTCGGACGAGCACAACGAAGGAAACACTAATGCTAATACCAATGCTGGAAATGCCAATTAGCCTCCTCCCCCTCCACCTCGCCATCATACTAGAGCAACGCGCTCTAACAGTGTTTCTGATGGCAGAGGTTTGCCAGATGGTAGGAGAAAAGACAAGTGGCTTATAGATGGGCAGGGAGCGCCGCCTTCTCCAAAATGCCACATAGGACAAAGGGCTACAGGGGATAGGGCACGTCCCTCATATAATCCCCTAAGCAGAAAAGAGATGCTGCTAGAGCGAGCTCAGATTCTAGCAGAGTTGTTAGCTATGGAGGAGGAGCCGGAGCAGACTGATAGGAGGTCAGAAAGGACAGCTCCCTCTCAGGTTTCCAATAGGCAGCGCAAAAGGAGTGCCAGGCAAGGGGGAAGTGCCCATCAAAATGGTGATCGACCGATAGTTTCTCTTATTCAAACTCACATACCCGTCCCACCTGACGACTTGAGGAGTCACCTCAACACCAACCGGGAGCAGGAGGCTGAGTCAGAGTTGAGGTGGCAGAGGGAGGCAGAGAGGAATAGACCTGACCTGCCAGGACTGAAAGGTCACAGTCCCACAGAGATGATAGGCGCAGGTCATCACTTAGAGATGATAGGCGCAGGTCGCCACTTAGAAAGGATAGGCGCAGGTCGCCGCTTAGAGATGATAGGCGCAGGTCACCAATTCAGTCAGTGAGGTCACCTTCTCATAGGGATAGGAAGAGCAGAGAGATAACTCCTCCTAGGGGTGATAGACACAGAGCCAACTCTGAGAGAGAACATCACCGTGAAGAAAGGCAAAGGTCAAACGATGTCTCCCATGCTAGGGACGACAGGCCAGATACTAGAGAGTGGCTACTATGGAAGAAAAAGTTTGAGCAGTGGGAGGCAGATAAGAAGGAAGATGTTGGAAAGGGCGAATGAAATGATTTTTCTCTTCATCCCTTATCCAAGGACTTACTCGACCGTCGACCTCCTCCAGGTTTCAGACTACCCGTCCTGGAGAAATATTCGAGTGCAACCAATGCCAGAAGCCATATACAACACTTAGAGGCTACTATGTGCTTTGTCCCCAATGAGGATGACATGATATGTAAGGCGCTTACTAGCACTCTAACTGGAGCAGCTCTTACTTGGTTCAATGGCTTGGCACCAGGTTGCATCTCGACCTGGTCTTACATGAGGAAAAAATTTCTGGATAGATTCTCGACAGCAGGAGCTCGTAAGATGACAGTCACCGACTTGAACAACCTGGTGCAAAGAAAGAGTGAAAGATCAATGAGCTACTACACCAAGTTCAAGGAGATGGTCAACAAGATTGAGGAAGACCTCACAGACAGGGAAGTGATTAATTGTTTTAGGAATGGAATTGCTTCTGCTGATTTGGATTACGAGCTGACAGTTCGCACTGTGACAACTCGTCAGGAGCTGTTCGAGAAGGCCTAAAATGTAGCATTGGCCGAGGAAAGAAAGGAGAATAAAAATGGGAAAGGCCCCAAGGTTGAGTCCCTGATGATAAGAAGGACCCAGTCAAGAATGGGGGAAACAATAAGAATGGCAAGAATAGAACCAAGGCGACTGAGAAAGTGCCTGAAGCTTTCACTCCCTTAACGGTGAGTCGAACTGAGATAATGAATACGGTCGAGCTAGGCCCACCTGTCCCAATGAACCCAGCAAATAAGTTTAGAAGGGATAACAGCAAATACTGCGAGTATCACAAAGATACGGGCCATACTACGGAGGATTGTATGAGCTTGAAGCGTATTATTCAGAGGATGGTCGACCAGGGAAGGATCGATGCGTACGTAAAAAGGCCCCAAACAGGCGGAGGTGAGCGACCTGCGGGTGGACATCAAGAGCCGAGGCAGCCTAGGTTGAATTTGGGCGTTATTACGGAGCAAGCCAGTAATACTGCCATCAAGCACAAGATGTTCCAGCTCATCAAGGCACCTCATGTCCCCCCTCGAAGCTATATCAGAGACGAGATGATTAGTTTCTATCCGGACGAGCTGGCAACCAATGTGGCAGCTACAGAGCAAGTTCTTGTCATCCCAGGATTAATAGATGGGTGTACGACGAGCAGACTCTTGATTGATACGGGGGCCTGCAAGGATATTTTGTTTTACAAAACATTTCAGGAAATGAGACTCTCGAATGAGCAGCTCGAGCAATATGATGGCAGATTGGAGGGGTTCACCAACCACCGGGTCGACGCCAAAGGACAGATTGAGTTGGATGTTGACATAGGCCAACACCCCTACAGGGCCGTATAAAAGGTAAAATTTATTGTCATCGATGTGAATAGTGATTATGCTGCAATTCTTGGTATCCCTGGTCAGGTCGCACTTGGAATGGTGGCCTCGATCCCCCATCAGTGAGTTAAGTTCCCGACCCTAGCTGGAGTCGACTGTGTACGAAGCACAGCTCGAGAGTATCTTGACCATATCCTATGAACCAGTAAGAGGAGGGAACTGGAGATTGAGACTGCTGAGGGATATTTGAAGATGTCAAAATCAGTCACCACAACTTCTAGGCTATCTACAATAACCAGCGTGGAGGAGTCGACCTATCGCTCACATGACGAGGTCATGACTGAGTCGACACGTCACTCTGAAGTCACCATGGTCGATCCAGATACAGTTATGGTCGACCAAGTCTGCATAGGCGAGCTATGCCTCCAGATCGACAATAACTTGGGGGCCACCACCAGTGAGGTCGTAGACGAGCTAGATGACATAATCGTTGAGGAAGCTCCGCACTTGGGGGACGAAGAGAGACGGAGGGTTCGAGAGATCATTATAGAGACCCTACAATTCAGAGATGGTCTAGAGCTAGAGGCTGTGGACGAGCTGGAAGCAGTGATCACAAATCCTTCCTATCCTGAGCAGAAAATTCAGATTGGAAAGCAATTGTCACCTGAGGAAATATTGGAGATTGTCGAGCTACTCAAAGAAAGCAGCGACGTCTTTGCTTGGCGAGTAGAAGACATGAAGGGGATCAAGGAGGAGGTCGCTGTTCACAGGCTGGAGGTCAACCCGACCATGAAACACAAGGCACAGAAACTGAGAAGCTTTGCTCATGACAAAGAGGAAGCCATAAAACTTGAGGTACAAAAACTCTTAAGTGCGGGTATCATAAAGGAGGCGACTCACACCACTTGGCTAGCCAATGTGGTCATGGTGAAGAAATCCAACGGCAAGTGGAGGATGTGCGTCGACTTCACCAACCTTAATCTTGCCTGCCCAAAAGACAGCTATCCACTACCTCGAATTGACAAGCTCGTCGATTAAATTGTTGGACATTCCACTCTCAATTTTCTCGATGCCTATTCAGGCTATCATCAGATCAAGATGCATGAGGATGATATTGTGAAGACGGCATTTCAAGCCGCTGGAGGCATCTACTGCTACAATATGAAGCCATTCGGGTTAAAGAATGCAGGTGCGACCTACCAAAGGATGGTGAACAATGTCTTTGCTTCATAGATTGGCCGAAACATGGAGGCTTACGTCGACGATATGTTCATCAAAACAAAGGCTGGACGTCACGTAGTCGACCTAAAGGAAACGTTCACCAATCTACGAGTGAACGACATGAAGCTTAATCCGAGCAAATGCGTATTTGGGGTAGCAGCTAGCAAATTTTTTGGGTTCATGGTGTCACAACGAGGAATAAAAGCCAATCCAGAAAAGATCAATGCCCTAGTCGATATGCAGGAGCCCACTAATATCAAGGAGATGCAGCGACTTAATGGAAGGGTAGCAGCCCTAGGTCGCTTCATAGCCAAGTCGACAGAAATATCTCTCCCCTTCTTCAAATCTCTAAGGGGGATGAAAAGTTTTGAGTGGACGGCCGAATGTCATTCGTCATTCCAACAGCTCAAGGAGTACCTTGCTACTCCTCCTTTATTAAGCAGCCCGACTATTGGGGAAACTTTGTACGTTTATCTGTCTGTGGGAGATCAATCAGTAGCAGCCGTTCTAGTTCGTGTGGAAGAAGGGCTTCAGAAGCCCGTGTATTATGTGAGAAAGGCTCTATCAGATGTTGAAGGAAGATATTACAATGCAGAGAAGGTCACCTATGCCTTAGTAGTAGCCTCAACGAAGCTACGAGCTTACTTCTTGGATCACCCTATTGTGGTGCTCACAAATGCACCTTTGAAAAAGATTTTACACAAGCCAGAGAGTTCAGATCGTCTGCTCAATTGGTCAATTGCTCTCACAGAATTCGACATCGAGTATCGACCTCGAAAGGCGTTAAAGGCCCAACCCTTGGCAGACTTCTTGGTCGAGCTAACGTTCACCAAGGAAGACAGCGAGGTGCGAGCTCAAAAGGAGAAAGTCAAGGGAAAAGAGCTAGAGTCCCAGCCCGTCACTTGTCTACCCGACAATTGCTGAAAGGTATATTCAGATGGGTCAGCAACGAAGAATGTTAGTGGAGGTGGGATAGTGCTGATCAAGCCAGAATCTGGGACAGTCTATGAGGAAGCATTGAGGTTCAAGTTTGAGGCCTCCAACAACCATGAAGAGTACGAAGCTTTGGTTGCAGCCATAGAGTACGCCAAGTGCTTTGGAGCGACCAAAATCATAGCATATTGTGACTCCCAACTGATAATCAACCAGGTACGAGGGGAGTACGAAGTGCTGAACTCTACTTTGATCAAATACTGTGACCTGGTGAAGGAATTAATAAAAGACTTGGAGTTTTGGGAAATTCAGAGGATTGGTCGAGAGGACAATGAGTTAGCCGACCTCCTCTCGAAGCTAGCTACTACAGATGAGCCACACGAAGAGCCCATCTCCTACCTCGAGAATCCAACATATGAAAAGGTTCAAATTCATTGTGTGGAATATACCTTGAGAAACTGGGTTTATGACAAGTGTTGGATCGAAGAAATGAAGGCGTACCTGGAAAGAGTAAGCTCCCTAAAGATGAGAAGATAGCTTGAGCCATCAAAAAGAAGGCTCCGAGATATGTTATCCAGGGAGATATGTTATTCAGTAGGTCGTACACTAAGCCATTGTTGAAATGCATCCACCCCCAAGAAATTACTCAGTTAATGCACGAGGTGCATAGTGGAGTGTGTGGCGGACACCCGGGGGACCAGAACATTGGCCGACAAACTGATTACGTTGGGTTATTACTGGCCACACATGAGAGCTGACACTCATGATTTTGTTCAACAATGCGACCAGTGCCAAAGGTTCGCCAACCTACCTCATCTGCCTACAACGGAGCAAACTCTAGTGATCGCTGCTTGGTCGTTTGATATGTGGGGCGTCGACTTGATTGGACCCTTACCTCCCGCCCGTGGAAATTGCAAGTATGTGATCGTCGCTATTGATTATTTCACAAAGTGGGTCGAAGCAAAGCCACTAGCTCGCATCACAGAGGAAAATGCCATCAATTTCATTCATGACTTCATATGGTGTCGATTTGGGATCCCCCGGGCTATAGTGTCGGACAACGGCTTACAGTTCTCCCGGGCTTTCGAGGAAGAAATGAATCGAGTAGGAATCAAACATTGGCAATCTTCTGTTGCATATCCTCAAGGAAATGGACAAGCTGAAGCAGCGAATAAACTCGTCCTATCTTCACTTAAGATGGGTTTGGTTGGTCGACGAAGCAACTGGTTGGTCGACGAAGCAACTGGTTGGACGAACTCCCCCTTACTCTTTGGGCAGTTCGTACAACCACTCGGGGGCCTACGGGGGAAACCCCATTCGCTCTTACATATGGGTCGAAGGCCATGGCACCAGCCGAATTGCGATTCTCTACAGCCAGAATGGTCTTCTTCGATCAAGAGCAGAACGACACCAACAGATTGATCGACTTGGATTTGATTGATGAGAAGCGAGACACAGCCTACTTACGAATGGTCAACTACAAGCAGAGGACAAAGAGTTACCATGATAAGAAGGTGAAGACGAAATCATTCCAAGTAGGTGACTACGTGCTGAGAAAGATTGAGGCAACGGGAAGAAGAACCCAGCAGAACAAGTTATCTCCCAACTGGGAAGGTCCCTACATTGTTACTCGAATTATCAAAGAAGGGACTTACATGATTTCTCATCTAGGTGGTGAGGAGTTGAAGCACCCATGGCACGCTACTCACCTTATCAAATACTACTTCTAGTTCAACTCTCTAGTTCAATTCAAAGTTAGTGCAGTTTCCAAGTTTGAATTTTTCATAAGTTCTAGCTCTCCGTTTGATGTAAGCATGTTCCTACTTCAATAAAAATCACATTTCTATTCGACCAAACATTGTGTTACACTAATTTCAACAAGCTCGACTCTTAGTCAGCTTCATTCTAACAAGCTCGATTCTCAATCAGCTTTGTTCCTTTAACAAGTCTGACTCTTAGTTGACTTCGTTCTAACAAGCTCGACTATTAGTCAGCTTCGTTCTAATAAGCTCGATTCTTAATCAGCTTTGTTCCTTTAACAAGTTCGACTCTTAGTTGACTTCGTTCTAACAAGCTCGATTCTTAATCAGCTTTGTTCCTTTAACAAGTCCGACTCTTAGTCGACTTCGTTCTAACCAGCTCGATTCTTAATCAGCTTTGTTCCTTTAACAAGTCCGACTCTTAGTCGACTTCGTTCTAACAAACTCGACTCTTAGTCAGCTTCGTTTTAGCGAACTCGACTTTTGGTCAGCTTCGCTCCCTTAAACAGATTCGACTCTTAGTCAATCTTGTTTGCAAAAACTATACAAGTCCGAGGTCGATTGAGTTATCAAAAAACTAACCCAATCCAAGACTTGGAGCGACTTATTTGTCCTATTAAATCTAGCTCGACATGTATTTGTGCTATAATCAAAAGCATGGAATTCAAAGTATGGAAGTCAGCTACGATTAAATAAAGGCTCAGTCCCCCAAAATGGGCTAGGACAAGAGCAAACCAAAAATGTATAAGTAGGATGCCTCCCAAATGTTGGGCCAAGGCATCAACAGTTACAAAGCAAAAACAAAAAGTGTTTGGAACTTGTTCGATTACACAACCATTCAAATTAAAATTCAACTAGGTGGATCGCCTTTGACTTGACCACTTGTAGAGGCTAGATCGACTTCAGTTTGTTCGCTTACAACGGTCAGCTCAGCCAAATATGTCTCTTGTTGGTCCGGGTAGACGACCTTCCTCGAGTCGCTAATGGTATACTTCGGAGTGTCACCATCAAAAGCCGGCTCATCAGGCTCCTCAAGCTCCGCTAAAATAGTGTTGAAATTGACGAGTTCAATAGGAGGAGGGACCCAAAGTTCAGCTTCTGCCTCCACATCATCCCGAGCAATAAGCTCCAAGTCATTATCATTATAAGGCACCAAGTGATGGCCCTGATGAGCTGCCGTGTTGTATTGATCCTCCGATGCCCACCTAGCCAGCTGCTCAACTGATATATTAACAGAAGGGTCCACCACGATACGTCGAGCCATATGGCTCCGACCCACATCAAAAACTCCTCTAGCTTTATCAGTCACGTAATTGTGGAGCTCGTCACTCTCCTTGTAATCTTTGACGGCCTCCTTACCAGCCACTTCTTTTGCAGCATCCACAACAGCTTTTAGCTCAACCTCCCATTGAAGCCGAGCAGTCTTGAGTTCCTCATGCTTCTTGGCTAGAGTAACAGAGCCTTCTTCCAACTACTGGGTCGCCAGTTCAAGGTCCTGCATCATCTTCTTCTTCTCCTCCTTGAGAGTGACAAGTTCCTTATTAGCCTCTCCCAGTTTACTCCAGGCTTCTTCCTTAAGCTTAATCTCATTGTCCTTCACAAGCTTCAAGGCGTCATATGCCGAGTCAAGATCAGAATGTGTCTCCTTCAACTTATCATGCTCATCCTTCAGCTTGGCCTGGTCCTCCCCCAGCTTATTCAACTCCTCATTTTACGAGCCAGCATGGTCTTAGCCAGCTTCTCTTGCTCTTCCACCGTCTTCCAGTAGCTGGTACATAGCTCTATCATGGCAAGAGACTGAAACGACGAGTAAAGAAAGGGGATTATGTCGACCAGAAATAAAGTGCAGACTTGGGACAAGTGAAAGAAAAGAAAGACAATGAAACTAAAAATTACAAGTGTTACCTCGGAGTGGGCTAGCTCGACCCCTAGCACGGCAGGCTTCTGGAGTCAGGGCTCAATTGGTATAATTCTTGACCAAATCTTGGTCAGCTCCCCTCCTTACGACCACCTGACCGTATTCCAGCTCGAGATACTCCCTAGCCAAGCAATTCACCCAAGTAAGGGGAGCAACCTTACTCAATTCATCAACACGAGCTTGAACTAGCTCGGCATAAGAAACTCTGATAGGAGAGGACTGAGGGCCCCTAGCATCAGCATCCACTTGTTCAGAAGCATCAACCTGCTCATTGGTCGAGCTTACCTTGGACTTTCCAATCTTAATCTTCTTGCTGAGAGGAGTGTCATCATCCTCCTCTTCCTCATCAATATCAATGAAGGTCGACTTGGTTTGGGAGTTAATCTTAGACTTGGCCTTAGCCTGGGCTCGAGTTCTAGTCCGGACGACCTCCTTGATTGGCTCCACAGTTTGCTCGGCTCCATCAACCTCTGCAGCATCTCCCTCCTCAACCCCTTGAGCCTCTCCTCCGGCTCGTTCCTCCTCCAGCTCCTCTAAATTGTCTTCAGCAGGAATGTATTGGGTAGCATCTTGGTCAACCAACTTCAAAAGCTCATTTCGCTTGGCCCCCTCTGCCTCGCGGTTCTCCTGAGCATTGGCAGCTCCACAGCTCCTCTTGCTTTTCCTAACGTCAACAACTCGGCCCATATTAGCCTCTTGAGCAGGAGTCAGAACTGCGCAAAATCAAAGCAGCCAAAGTATTAGCTCGTCAGTTAAAAAAAAAAGTTCTATGTACGAGCTACGAGTTCTACATACGAGCAAATAAATTGTGAGCTAAAAATCATAATGCCAAGTTCTACGTATGAGCTAAGCATGTACAGACTACAAGATCTATTTACAAGTAAAGTATTTACGGGTTCAGAGTTACATGTACAATTCAAGCACCCTATGTACGATCTCAAAAGTTCCACATACAAGCAATAAAAGGACGAGTAAATTCTTACCACCAACATTCTCCCCATGATCTTTACAGTACTTGGGGGTCTTCTGACAGAGCGAACACTTCTTCTCAAATCTACCCAAAGCATGGGTAACCCAGTCCGAATACCTTAAGCATCTTACAATTGGCACCAAAGGTACCACATCCCCATCTCCAAGCATCATCCCCGCCTGGATAAAATTATTCTTGGTAGTGCCTAAGACTTCCCAGCTGATGGGCCCTTTAGCTGCCAGCTCGGCCAACCTCTTATACAGATCTACGTGCCAGTAAGGCTCCCAGTGATCCTGATCTCTCATTACTTCGGAATCAGCATCGGGCAAAGGGAATTCCCATCCTAACCTGCTCTCCACAATCACTACATGAGAGTTCCAACCACTAGCCTTACCAGGGAGGTTGTTGAATAACTTGGGGGATTTTGGCTTAGAGGGAGTGCTTATCCCATCAACCTTATCAAAGTTGACACTAAAAAACTCCCTAAAAACCCTCATACAAGGCTCATACCCCAGGAAATGACACACCATAGCAAAACAAACCAAAACCCTACAAGTGTTAGCCCCCAGGTGGAGGGGCAGGGCGTCCATACATTCTAAAAATTCGTTTATGAACGGATCCAATGGCAATCTCAGGCTGGCCTCAAATTGGCCATAGTAGAAGGCGACTCTGGTGGAATTCTCCTTGTAAGAATCACCAAACTGGGCCATAAAATCTTTCTTGCTATAAATGGCTACCTCATATTCTTCCTTGCTCACCTCACAGAAGTTGTAAAGCATCTCTAGCCGAGAAGGAAAATTTTGCTTCCCTTTGCATGGTCTTTGGGGCACGTAGCCCCTTTGATTCCTCCCAGGCACAACAGAGGACTCGAAGGCATCCACAATCCGTGGACTTGAAGAAGTCGAGGCTGAAGCACCACCTTGAGTCATCATATCTGTGTAAGATGAAGAGGAAACAGGGGAATCAGTCCTATACGCCGTTTCAAGGGACCTAATAGACACAGTAAGGGGCGACCTAGATTCCCCCGGAAATCCTATTCTGTTCCTGAGAAAAGAGGGCTTGTTGGGACCTTGGACATAGAACACAGCTATATGGTCAAGGAGTTCGTGGAAAAGATTAAAAGACACAACTCTCGGGTCGATCGTCTCTAAGGCACCTAAGTTCTCTCCTACAGGCATAATTAACTAGGTAAAATGCAAACCCCAACGGGTTAAAATTGAAGAGCATTCCTCCACCGTCATCTCTCTCCATAACCCACTCAGGTGCTTATAAACTCTCCGATTCATACTACATTAGCCATACCAAGCTCCGGGCTCACTACTAAAAGTCCTAGCCATGGCAAAATTAAAGAAAGCGAAGAAATTGAACCCTAATGCTGAAGGGTGAGAAGAATACCTTAATCAGAGAAACGAGGAGTTGTTACTGGAGAAGACGAAAGCTCGATTTAAATCAATTGCTGTTTCAGTTGCCGTCGCCGGAGTTATGCAAGAGTTTGGAGAGAGTAAAAGTTCATAAGGAGAAGGATTGGGGCTTTTATATTTTCAGTAATTGAGAAGGAAAAGGAAAATTCAAAAGTTTATTTTCCTAATTGATTTCGGAAAAAGTTTCCCAAGACGGTTCTCAAACGTCAAAACGGTAATAATTACGAAATACGGTGCTTCAAGTAATCCAATCGTTCAACATTCAACGATCAAGATTGAGCCACGTCATTATCAGTCGAGTAGAAGTCAACTCAAGCGTTGACATGCGAACTACTACAAGTTTCATCAGATTTTCTTTAACTTCCTGGTCGACAGAGTCAACTCAGAAAGTTGGGGGCCACTGAACATACAAAAAATGTTGAGCTAGGCCCAGCGGGTAAAGCCCAATCATTTATACACTATTGCCACCACGTTCCCAGTGGTCTGGCCCGTCAACTACTAGGCCCAAGGCCCATCAATAGGATCAGTCGACTTAAGCTCATTGTCCGACCCATGAGGTCCCGACCTAGCTTGGTCCGACTCTATGATCCAGGTTCTACTTCGGGTACGATCTAGCTCTACCCATCAGTCAGGTCGACCTATTCTCAACAGGCGACCTAGACCCACCAAGTAAGCGTCGACCTAATGAGTCTAGGCGTATGATCAGCTCCTACCATAACTGACTCCCAACAAATCCGGAGCCATGCCTGGACACGATCTACCGACATGTAACCGTCCCACTAATTACGGGATTAATGCAGTCATGCCAAAAATAACCGCCCTCATCATGCAACTATAAATACATAATCACTACAACGGTTTTGAGGTAACTGCAACTTTGTCATTTGAATACCTTTGTTCAATACATTATTTGCTCTCCGAAAATACATACTTACTCTCACGCCCGAGGGTCTAAGCCGGAGACACATCCGGCTAGTCGTGGGTTCTGATTTCAGGTCAAGGAGTCAAGTGATTGGTCCTGCCACGTGGACGAAGATTGATAAGCACATTTCCTGCGGCATCAATTTGTTTTAAAATAAATTGCTTTATTATAACAATGTTGTCCTCCAAATATTTTTGGACCAATTTTTTCTTCTTAACATTCATCATATAAAACTAAAGATTTAGGAAGTGTACAACAAAAATATTTATAGATCATTGTCATTAAATTTTTTAGAAAATACATATTTTTGGTTCGTCCTTTAAATAAAAAAATCATTTAGAAAAAAAATAAAGGCTTGTTTGATACAAAATAATTCATTTCTTACTGGTTGGGGAGACCAATACTAGTGCGTACTTTCATCATGAATATTTTTGTTCAATTATGAAAAGCTTATTCCAAAAAATATATTCTTGAATGACCATTCTATCTTTTGTAAAATGAATTAATCTTCATTGGGAGAGCAAAAAATTGTAAAAAACACTGAAATGCCCGTTTCATCTACTCTTATTTTATTTTGAAACACCATACTATATATTTTGGAACAAATAAGTTGCTACCCAAAGGGGGTAATCTCCACCATTTGATTATTTTTCTAAAATAAGATTACTAGTGCAATTTTCACATAAAAAAATAATAATTTAAAGGGTTTTTGTGCAAAATCTCCTTATTTATGTCAACAAAAATAATTCACTGTTTTTTTTTATACCTTTTAGTTAGTGCAATTTCTATGATGATCTTGCTTTCCTTTAAAAACAATTTTGACTCTATTATTGAAACGGATCAAAAAGAATAATGTAATATTTATTATATGGAGATGAATATAATAATACCATGGTGAGTTGGCGTCAAGGTGAATTGTTTCCAAAGGCATTTTATTTGTATTATCCTAAATGTATAACCATGTGCATGAGTCATGACTTTCTAATAAAATTATGTCCAATTGACTCAAATACTCCGTATCGTCATCGCTTAGAGTTGCGGTCTAAAAAAAATTATTGAATTTTGATTCACGTTTCCAGAAAATTCAATAATTTTGATTATGACATGCATTTACTGACGTATTGCTCCAGAAAATTCTTTAATTTTGATTATGACATGCATTTACTACCTTTATGACGTATTGCTTAGTGCTTGATGAAAAACTTTTCGACGAACTTTCAATTATTGACAATACAAATTAATATTGATTAGTATTAACTTTTTAAGTATGATAATTAAGAAAAATAAAGTAAAAAAGAGGTTGATGATGAAGGAAACGGTACGGATCAATATTAGTCCAGCAATACGTTGTAATCCAGCTACTATTACTTGAAACCACGAACAAACAACTAACCGTGATTGTATTCGGCTTAATTCGTACAGTGTGATAATGAGATATAGTGTTAAGTTTATATAAAACTGTATGAAACGATTTAAATATTAAATAGTGAAGATGACATTACCTTTTTACGTTAGAAGTTGTCTGGTATATATAGTGGTGTCATGGGATAATTATGAATCCCTAAGATCACGGAGATATTTTGGCGTAACTATCTTCGAAAATGTAGGAGGCGATTACAAATAACGACGTGGGTAGACGGACGTGATAGGTCGAGGTCGCTTGAATGATTAATTGCGACCTGAGTTCGTGCCTTGGCCAGGCAGAGATTGTATAAGTAGAACATCGTATGTCAGACGAAGCTAGGTCGGAAACAAGGGAGGTCGGATAATGAGCTTGATCGACTGATCTATGCATGTGGGCCGGTAGGATTGCGGCAGTTGGGTAAGCCCATTCATTTGTTGTATCTTTGTAATGATCAAGATGTTGGGCTTTATACATTGGACCTGACCCATCACTTTTATTCCGTTCAGTGGCATCCAACTTTTCGGGTTGACTTTGTCGAGCAGAGCAGGAAGTTAATATAAAAATTTGTGATGACTTACGTAGTGCGCCGGTGGAGGGTCGACTTAATAGATTTAGGTCGCTCTCGTCGATTGACTTTTGGCGATTGGATACGCTCCTTAATTCGCCGTAATTTCGCCTTAATGGGAGAGTTCTGGCTATTGGACAACTTCATTGGGAACTGGCGTTGAGCTTTTACTCTGACATTCGAACAGTTGTGTCTTCAACCCTTTCCAATTCAGGCAAGGAAAATGAGTGGTATATAAGGAAGGATTCCTAACCCTTTCAAACTTTACAAACTTCAAGCGTTCATAAACCTAGCAAGAGCAAACAGAAAAAAGAGATTTTTCGGCGTCGTCTAGCTTTCTCGTTTCACCGTTGAGCTCTACCCTTCTCTAAATCAACAAGGTACCCTTCAATTACTTTTTTCTAGGTTTAATTTCAAACTTCCCCTTTTTATTTCGCTATGGCTAGGACCTTCGGCTCTGAACAAGGGCCTAGGTATGGGTATAATTGTGTTAACACCTTAGTATTTACAAACGATTAGATGGCCCATGGATCCATGGAGTGAACTGACCAGAGAGGAGTGTATCACCATTTTATATAGGTGTAGCTTGTTTTATGGTGAGATAGGTTTTCCCGCATGTGAAAGCATGGGGGACTTGGAGGCGGATGATCCACGGATTATTCGCTTCAGTCTCTGTGAGTACCCCGATCCGAACTCGTGTTTTTGGGCCCGCTTTCCTTAAATATGCAAAGGGCTTGCCTAATTATGTATTTGCATTAGTTTTGGGCTTGTCTAAATTATTTATTTGCATTAGTTTTGGGCTTTCCTTATTTATTAATTAATTTATTTATTTATTTATTTATATTCATTAGTTCTTGGGCCTGCCTCCCTTCGGCCCAGTCTGCCTATGGAATGACCGGTGTCATCCGACACAGGACAGACCTAAGGCGGTTAAAACCCCATGTCGTACAACATGGAAGCTCCCCATCAGCAGCCTATAAATACAGGGCTTTGTTGATCATTTTAAGGGCGATTTTTTCTGGAGTAAGGTTACTCTGCCAAATTGGAGAGAAGAGAGAGAAACATACACACTCACCTCCCTCCTAACACACACACACACATCCAAACCAAGGAGAAAGGTGGTCCTCTTTTTTGGTGTTTTGAAGAGACAAATACCATACTATTGGTGTCTTGTCTTGTGGACTACAATAGGTAGACCCTAAACCTATTCTCTCTCTCTTTATCTTATTTTGTCCAATCATTTGCCATGCATGTTTACACTATTTGATAATATGTGAATATTTTGGGATATTTTTGTGATCAAGGTGGTGGAGATGTGAATCATCAATATTCACATCTCCTCATCTCAGATCTGATCATTTAGTGCTATTAGCTTCATTAAAGTTTGAATCTTGGTCATCTTTGTTTGAGTTAGGAAGTGATGGCCCTTTAATCATGGTCCAAAACATGTGATCATTCACATTTGGCCATCAAAACCACATGACCCTCCCATAATACTCACGTAATACTGTTATTCTACTGTTTTTAGTTAGTATTATAGCCTAGTTTCATGTTCTGAAAGTGAGGGATCAATATGATGAAGCTCACTGACAGAGGATTCGTATGTCGTCCGACACAAGACAACCTTAAGGCGTCCTGTGTCATACGACATAGAGATCCCAGAAAGTCGTTTTGACTTCAGTGACTTCAGTCAAACCCAGATTGACTCCCTTTGTAGTTTCAAGCTCTGTTTAGTGTAATTCTATAGTTCAATTAGCTGCAGATTAGCTTTGGTGGCCTTTGCACCCCCTTTGTAATAGGCAATCTCACCAAGCTATCCTGTGTTGTACGACAGACCCTCTTCTGAGGAGGTCATGTGTCGTACGACACTCAAGGTCCCTGGACAGACTGCCTCATGCCTTCTTTGTAATTCAAGTTCATCAATTGTAATCTGGGACGTGGCCTCCCACAATAAATGGCTCACAAGTTATAATTCCTCCGTTGATCAATAAAGCAAAGCATTAAAACACATTTTATTACATATTTTGTCTCACACAATTTGCACACATATTTGGATGTTTTGGATGTTAAAAATTGAAAGACTCGTCTAATAACGAGGCGTGTTGGGTGAACTCTCGGTTCTTCCCAACACGTAACCTGACCCCCTAACCCATTTTCTCTTTCAAAAAGGTTTTCAATGTTTCCTTAAAAACGGCGTGGCGACTCCTAAAAATTTATTTTATTTTTTCGGCGAGCGTTCATTCAGTGGCGACTCTACTGGGGAGCTTGAAACCTATTTTCAAAAGTGGGTCAAACTTTCGTGTTCGTTCAACATTCAATTCCTTCATTTGTGTGTGCATTGTTTGTGGCATTATATGTGTGTAAATGCATTTCTTGCTTTGCTTTATTCCTTCCCCTTCCTTGCTTCCTGTTGAGATTGTGTTGGTGCTTGGGGCTGAGTTATTGCATTGTGCTTGGAGGCTGGGGCTGGTTTGGCTTTTGTTCAGAGTCTGGATATAGGACTCCTTATGTCACGCGACACATTTGACCTCATCAGTCCTGTGTCACGCGACATAAGTGGTCAATTTGCAGGATTTGTTTTCTTGGTGCAGGTTGTGATTGTGGGCAGTCCCAAATTCATGATCATTTTGCTTATTGTACTCTGTGGGGTTAGTGTGTGTGTTGTTTTTTCATTTCTCACCCCTTTTCAAAAAAAAAAAAATCATTTTTTTCGCAAAATAAAGGAACATAGTCATCCGCACACTACTCCACAAAGAGTTAGAACCTTTGGAGTGTACGGACGACATCGCGGACGGTGATATGTCTCGCCTACGCTTGAGCGCCTAAAGTCCTCCCGGCCTATAGAATGTTAGGAGCCACACTTATAACCTTACCCAACAGTTGGTTTTGACACGCCATTTTCAAAATACACTAAAATGAATTGTTTCAAAATTTTTAATAGACTTTCGTACCTTTCCCAAAACCTTGCACTTGTGGGCATGTTGCCATCGCAACATGGTTTCACGAAAGGACATGTCGTTCCCACGGCATGTTCTAACGAGAGATCATGTCGCTTTGTCAACATGCACCGAAGAGAGGTCATGCCAGATTTTTCCTTGAATTTCTTCAGGAATACCCGTTATGCTGCCCAAATTTCTCCAGAAATTGGAATTGCTCGTCCGTCCCATAAATGCTTCGATTTTATTTAGGTACTATCGGCTATTATTTATTTTAATCAATACATTTGGTATATTTCTGAATGATGTGTCCCTAGATTTCCCCGAGGTTCTAGGATGCATGAATAAAGGGTTATCCTTTCCCAACTGTTCATAGGGCTTAAAAGACACCAATTTCTACTTGAACACTAATAAGATGTTGCATGAGTCCATCTCCTCCCTCTCCCATACCATTTCAAAGTCTCTATCCTCCGCCTTATACTCGCTCTCTCCTCTCCAGTTACGACAAGTTGGGTGTGCGCTTCGTCTCCCAGTGTTCGTTTAGTTCGCGTCTTGAGGCAGTTGCAGTGTCAGCAGAGCTTGCATCCGATCCATTCTCAGAGATGCCCAGTGTGGAAAAGAGTATGACTACTCAATTTGAGGGTTCATCTGCCATGGTTCAGCAAGGCATGCATGATCTGTCAATGGAAGAGATGAGGGCTAATTTGGAAGCTGCTCTAGTTAGAGAGCGTGAGGCCCAGTTACTCATTCAAGCCGCTAAAGCTAGAGAAGAGGCAGCACATTCTACATTGGTGGAAACAATGAGAAGCCGTGGTATTGCCACGATCCGACGTGCTGATGGGACTTATGAGGAGATTACCGATGCCAATAAGTTTGATGTTGAGACCCGGAATGTCTCCCTTCCCCCCCCCTTGCTCCAACAACTCAAGTTCTGAGTCATGGTGTGCAGTCAAGCCCTCAGGCAAGTTTTGGTTTAGTTTGAGGACCACGGCCGACCTTCCATGATTTGGCCTCCTCACCAGTTCCCAGTGCTTCTGCGCCTCTAAGCGAGTTTGGGTCCCAGCTTCCGAACAGTCAAGGTTTGTTGCTTCCAGGTTCTCAGTATCAGATGGGTCAGTCTCATGGCCCTCACTTCCAGGGTAACGCCCAGTATCAGGGTCAGCATCCTCGCTCCGGGAATCAGTTCAGCCAGGATGGACTTCTACCGTTTCCTGCTAATCAGCTTCAACCTCAAGGAGGGTTTTCTCAATCACTGATGGGTTCCTCTTATGCTTCCAGCTCATGGCCGATGCAGGGTCAGTATTCAGAGCCAACCCCGTACTCGACTGCTAGGGCCCTGCTTTGGAATCAAATGTCCTCCACTCCCACCATGGCTCCCATTCGGCAAAAGGTGCCAACACCCGAGTCACCTCCAAAGATGATTCAGAAGAAGAGAGAAAAGCAGCGCTTTGATGATGTGGGGATGCCTATAGAGGAATTCTTTGAAATCTTAGCAAGCGAAGGACTTGTCCAGCCGTTGGTGAATTATAACCCTGTTCGTTGCAGTCCCAAGTTGGACGCTAGCAAGTTTCTCCTCTACCATCAGTATCTCGGCCATGTCACCAACAAATGTGTCACTCTGAGGTCGCTCATTCAAAAGCTCATGGACGAAGGGAAGATTGAGAAGGGTCCTTACCCCAGTGTTGTCACCAATCCTTTTTCGTGACATCGGCAGAGTTCAAGAGGCCCTCCCAACTGAAGACAGAGAAGTCAGTCAGTCAGCATCATAGGTTCTAGAGTGTCCTTTACGTTGTCATCGAGTCTGTCAAGTCCAAGATGGACCAGTCTTTTCTTTCAATGATAAAAATCTTTGTTTCTCTTCTTGCTAGACTCGAGACATCGCTAGCGCACCCACCTTACACTTAATTGAAATGGTTTTATCCTAGATGATCACTTGTGTCGCTCAACCACTAATGCTTTGAAATGACTCATGTTTAAATTAATCGGAATGAGAAAATCAATTGATATCCTTCTCAAATTGGGGCTTACCAACTCCCCATCTTGCATCTCATATGCTCACATCTCTTTCATCATCCTCATCATCTAGTTGCTCGATGAATTTGCATGGATCTGTTCTCATTTAAAGCTTAAGCAAGCAATGAAGACTTAATTTTGTTTAGGTCATCCGGTAGGGATTGCGGTTGAAGCCTTTCACCCATAGGAAAGCCATTACCTCACCCCCACTAAACAATACCCTTTCATTTCAAGGTCGGCGTGTTTTGAAACCCCATTTAGCCATCATCTTTGCTAAGAAAAGTCCAAGCAACGCCAAAAAAGTTAGCTTCGAGAGTCGGCGATGCATAAAATACTCAAGCCATGTAGGAAGGACAAAGATAATCCTCAACTCCTCAGGAGGCCTTCCAAGTTATCAAAAGAAGGATTTTAAATCCTCACAAATCAGCAAGAATCCTCAACGTCTCAGGAGGCTTTTTAAAAGAAGGACTGTCGATCCTCACAATTCAGCAAAAGTCCCTAACTTCTCAAGAGGCTCTCCAATGATAAAAAAAGGAGCCTGAATTCTCGCAAGATTCACAAAAGTTCTCGATAGCTTGGACTTTCTCTCACCATTACCTTAATCAATCCCAAGCCATCATCTCGATTTTAGAGGATATTCCCATTTCCTTAACCAATCCCAAGCCATCCTCTCGCTTTTAGAGGATATTCCCATTACCATTACCCTTGCCTTTGGCCAAAGTTAAAATCTGACCTCTCATTCTTAGAGGCAATCAATCTTCATCGCCGTAGATTTCCTAAACACATCCCTGCAAGCCAACCTCTCATCTTTAGAGATTCAGTCAGTAAAAGGCCTAGCCGACCTCTCATCTCAAGAGGTCACGATGCAATCAATTTTCCAAATCACTCGATGGCCGATCGAAGCCCGTCCAAATCACTCGATGGCCGATCGAAGCCCGGAAACCGAGCTAAAGTCCCTACCGGATAGTAATTTTATTCTAATATCTTCGAGAGCTAAATCAAATTAATGCTTTATTGCTTGCTTAAATTGGAATCTAACCCATCTTGGTTCAAAGTCATCAATCTAAGATTGTGCAAATTCAATCCATTCATTTGGCACTTCATGTGAGCATATTTCATTTCTCTTCCGCAAACACTTGCCGTGGATGTCCCACTAGGGCTTCGCATCCGTGTCTTTCATCGACACTCCAGGAGGAAATGTTTTTCAATTCTCCAAATCCTCAAAATCCTCAAAGGTCCTCAGATCCTCGAATTTCAACATTCATTCTCTTTTCAATCGGGATAAGCCCGAACTACGGCGACCTGAGCTCTTCATAATGGAGGGAACGTTGGCAACCATAACTGGTCCGGTCGAAATCACAAACAAATCTCAGAAAATATGGTCTCCTCAAGGGCCGTCCTTATACACCTTCCATCTTTTCCAGTTTGATTCTCGATATCAGTTGGTTTTCTCCTCGTGATCAATTAAAATATTTGTTCATATCAAGCCTGGTGGTTGAATAACCCGAACATCAATAAAGGGTTTTAAGCAGCCTTGTGATCATCCCGAATAAGACAAGTTTTCAAGTGTCTTGACAAGTCTTCTCTTTCTACCTCATAGGAAAATAGAGCCAAACATTGTTTCGGTCAGCAGGGGCTTCCATACACTTTTCCACACCTTGTGATGCTTATACTCTCCCAAAAGAGTCAAACCCAAAACGAGAGTGTCATACACAAATTCGGGATCCATTCCCACTTTTCAAAAGATGCGTCCCTGCATGTAAACATTTCCGAGTCTTGTCCAGCGACTGATTGACTGCGGTTTGAAACGATGGGTCGCCTCCTCGGCCACAAGATGACTCTGTTTGCGATAAAGCTGCATGGAATTTCCTCAAGCTGGGGCTTTGGTTAAGATATCCCTCAGGCTCTCCTTACCAGATTCCCTCTGGGTTTGCCTCACATTATCAACTGGGGCTTCGCCTAGTCATCTCTTCAAAGTCGGGATCATTCTCTGCACTTTCTCTGCTACTTGCCGTCTCAGGCGCGCGATACACTTTGTTCTTATCAGCAACAATCAACCTGCTGTCATCTGTACTCTTAGGGTATGCCTCGACTTGCCTAGCTGCGCCATATCATTCGTCACTCATACACTCCTCAAATTCATGGGAAAGGGTTCGACCCACACATCATCATATACAGAGTCATTCCATCATAAATCATCATAGCATAATTGCTATATACATATCCGCTTGCCAAGCCTTGCAAAAATCCCCACTCCATTTTCATCCCCAGCCGAGATGGACTCGTGCATCAAGATTAATAATGCATAAGCAAAATTTCAAATCAAGTGAATAAAATGCAAAGTGCCTAGCAGCGTTATGTTTTTCCCCCACAGGGTACAATAATCAAGAGATCATAATCTGATCGTGAGGACTGCGCCTCAAATCACAATCTGTACAAGGAGTTCAAATCTTGCAGGTGGCATATTCTGCCTTTATCATCTTCATAGGTCTCGTCATCTTCAGACTTATCAGCATCGTTTGAAAAAGCTTCAGCCGCCTCAGTCTCCAAGCAATGCTCGTCAAGCTCATCAGCCTCGTTGGAAAATCACCGTCAAAAGTCCGTCTTGCAATGGCAAATGTTCATCAAAGGCCCGTCTTGCAATGGCAAAGGTCCATCGAAGACCTATCTTCGCGACTCCTCCAAAAGTCCCGTGTTGTCTTTCCTTTTATGATTATGTTTCTTTCGGGTACAAACGCCCGCTGTTATGATTATCTTTCTCGTTATGATTATCTTTCATGTTATGCTTTCCTTTCATGTTATAGTTATTTATCTTTTGCGTACAAACGCCCACGTTATGATTATCTTTCATGTTATGCTTTTCTTTCATGTTATAGTTATTTATCTTTAGGGTACAAACGCCCACGTTATGATTATATTTCTTGTTATGATTTTCTTTCCTGTTATAGTTATTTATCTTTCGGGTACAAATGCCCGCGTTATGATTATCTTTCATGTTATGATTGCCTTTCCTTTTATGGTTATATTTTCATTCGGGCACAAACGCCCCCGTTATGATTATCTTTCATGTTATGATTGCCTTTCCTTTTATGGTTATATTTCATTCGGGTACAAACGCCCGCGTTATGATTATCTTTCATGTTATGATTGCCTTTCCTTTCACTACTACATTTCTGACCTAATGTAACGCATCTAATGCATCTAATGTAACGCCACGAGCTAATGCCACATGGCATTGTTTTATTGGTTCTCATATAATCACGCGGATCATGAGCTAAACCAAATCCAACCATTCACACATTCAATCCAACGGTCCAAATTTCTTCTAAACAAAACCAAATTATCTCTCCCTATTTCTCTCCTCATTTCTCTCTCTTTATTTTTCAGTTTATCAAAATTAAAAAAACAACCCACGCCTACCCGTCTTCTTCTCTCTCTCTCATTTCTCTCATTCGTCTCTGGCGACGGCAATGCAACGGTGGATCTACCGTTGAAGCAAGAACCTAATGAGGAAGAAGGTGAGACGGCAGAGCATTTGATAGAGAGGCGTTGGGACGCGGCCGAGTTAAAGAAGGATAAGGAAATTGAGGTTGGAGTGGAGAGAGGGAGAGCGGAGGAGGGAAGTGGACGGTAGGAGAGAGCTAGGGTTTCCATTTTCCGGTAGGAGGTGAGGGCAGACAGAATGGTGGACTAGTCTTTAATTTTTAATCAATTGTTCTTTAATTTTCCGGTAGGAGGTGAGAGCTACTGTTGAGATTCTTGTATGCACATATATACTCGTTTATTGGAGAATTTATTGCTATCTTGTACAAACTTTTGTTTGATTTGTGGATGGTTGTGGACGGTGGTGGATGGTGGTGGAGCAAAGTGTAACTTTTGAAAATGTAAGAATTGATTTGAATATAAAAAAAGTTAAGTGACTGATTTTAGAATAAAAAATATTAAGGGACTGATTTGAGAAAAAAAAGTTAAGGGATTGATTTGAAAATAAATATATATATATATATTGAAAAAAGAAAATTAAAAAATTAATAAAATTGTGAAATTATGCAATAAATTTTAGGGATTCATCTACTTTTTGGCGTTACATTAGGTATTCAACTACTTTTTAAATTGGCGTTGCATTAGGTATTCTTCTACTTTTTGGCGTTGCATTAGATGTTCATATAGTTTTAAAATTGGCGTTGCATCAGGTATTTACCTGATGCTGAATGAACGCTCGCCGAAAAAAAAGGATATCAAAATATCATTTTCTCCCTTTTTTGAAAGGAGTTTTTTATTTTATTTGAAAATGATACGACAAGTTTTGAAAACTTCGATTTTGGGAGTCGCCACGCCGTTTTTAGAGAAAAACATTGAAAAACCTATTTTAAGAGATTTTGAGTCCGGGAGTCTGGTTACGTGTTTGGGAAGAACTAGAGAGTTCACCCAACACGCCTCTTTCGAGACTTTCAATCAACATTGGACAATTTTTGGACATTCAAAGTGTGTGTACAATATGTGTCGATGTGTAAAAAATGCAAATTTGACATTTTCATTGATAATACGGAAGCTGAGTACAACTTGTGAGCCATGACAGGGGACCACGCCCTTTTACATATTGTGATTATCTTAACAATGGAGAAGGTAAGACAATGCGCCTGTAGACTTCCATGTCGTCCGACACAGGACCTCCTAGGCAGAGGGTGTCGCACGACATGATGTCTCTTGGTCAGATTGTCTTATTACAAAGACCAAGCAGTTTCTGGGAATGAAATGACATTTATTTAACTCAGTAAAGACACTATTTGAAGGTCTAAAACTCAGTTTGGGATTGACGGGAGTGAACAAAGTCACGATAGACTTTGAATGACACGGATGTCATGCGACATGGAATATCCGAAGTTGTCCATGTCATGTGACAATCCGCCTCCAATAAATCGCACCCAAATGGATTATAGGCACTCAAATAGTGGCTTATGAGCCACAAAAATGCTTAGAAAAGCTCTGAGTCGCGAAGGGAATAAACTGGACAGATCTGAAGTCCAAGAATGGCTTTACAGCTTTCTGGGATCTCTATGTCGTATGACACAGGATCTCCATGGAGTCCCATGTCGCACGACATAGATAGGCCATTTCTGTGCCCTTCGCCCGTTTGTTTCCCTTTGTTCCTCAAGGCAAACCAAGCACATTTAACAACAGAAGAGAGTAATATAATACTAATATATGAGTATTATGGGAGGATCACATGGCTTTAGTGGCCAAATGTGATAAATCACATGTTTTTGGCCACTTTGAAGTAGCCATCACCTCCTAACTCCATGCTAATGCATAAATATTGAATCTTTATTGATCCTAAGATGATCAAATGTACAGATCTGAGGTGGGGAGAAGTGAATACTGAAGATTCACCTCTCCACCACCTTTATCATGCAAAAATCCCAATTTCTACATAATATGAAGGCAAGTAAGCATGCAATGTGTTTAAAGACTTTATTTAAAGAGGGAGAAGGGTTTAGTGGCTACCTATTGTAGTCCACAAGGTGAGATCACCAATAGTATGGTGTCTACCCCTTCTACACACCAATAAAGGGAGCTACTTTGGATCTTGGCCTTGAAGTGTGTGTGTGTGTGAGGAGGGAGGTGAGTGTGTGTGTGTGAGAGAGAGAGAGGGAGACTCTATTTGGACAGAGTTTCCCTTATATTACTGTATCCTCCCCCAATATTCACTCCAAGTCCCCTAAAATGATCAGCCATGCCTTGTATTTATAGGCAGGCTGATGGGGAGTCTTATGTCGCACGACAAGGGCAGTTAAACCGCCTTAGTGACTTCTATGTCGGACGACAGCGTACTCCTTTTGGCCATATTGGGCCGAAAGCTTGGCAGGCCCAATGGACTGATGGGCTGCTGGGATATTTGGACTAAATATTGCCTTTTAGCAAGGATATAAGTCCAAAATCAATTTAAAGTGGATCCAAATCATGGGTTCGGATCGGGGTACTCACAGAGCCCCTCGGCGACGTCACTTCCACGGGAAGTGGGGTCGTCGACACAATGAGAATCCCGAGCCGGACACGAACGGCGGGGAAAGAGGTGACCAAAATGGTCAAGTGGCTGGACCTCTTATGAAGAGGATTCCTACGTATTCCGTGGGGAAATCAAGCCGAATCGTAGTTCGTTGAAGATGGGGGGTGCCAATGAAAAGCTACGGGTTTTGTACCTGAAATTGACTGTTCCAAGGGGAGTCACCCCGAAAAATGTGACTTTTTTCTTTGGGAGTCACCCGCTAGGACATGACTGTTTTAGGGAGTCACCCGAAGATGTGACTTTTTCTTTGGGAGTCACCCGCGAAATATGACTATTTTTTCTTTGGGAAGTCACCCCGCGATTTTGACTGTTTTTGGTGGGGAGTCATCCCGAAGATGTGACTTTTTCTTTGGGAGTCACCCGCGAAATATGACTATTTTACTTTGGGAGTCACCCGCGACTTTGACTGTTTTTGGTGGGGAGTCATCCCGATGATTTGACTTTTTCTTTGGGAGTCACCCGCGAAATATGACTATTTTTTCTTTGGGAGGTCACCCCGCGTACTTGACTGTTTTTGGTGGGGAGTCATCCCGATGATTTGACTTTTTTTTTTTGGAGTCACCCGCGAATTTGACTTTTTTCTTTGGGAAGTCGCCCGCGAATTTTTACTCTGTGGAAAATCTGTACGGTCTTTCCGGACCGGGTAGTTTAAGGCCATTCCGGGCCAAGGATCTTGGTAATGATATTGTGAAAGACTGAGAGAGGTGGGTATTTGAACCCAAATGAATTATAGGGACGAGCCTAAAGGGGTGTAGGAACAAGCCTAAAAGGGTATAGGAACAAACCTAAAGGGTATAGGCACAAGCCTAAAGAAGCATAGGAACAAGCCTGAAGAGTTGTAGGAACAAGCCTACGCATAGGAACAAGCCTAGCGAGATATAGGAACGAGCCTGAAGAGGTGTAGGAACAAGCCTACGCATAGGAACAAGCCTAGCGGGGTATGGGAACAAACCCAAATAGGTGTAGGAACAAGCCTACGGATAGGAACGAGCCTAAAGAAGTGTAGGAACAAGCCTACGCATAGGAACAAGCCTAGAGAGATATAGGAACGAGCCTATAGAAGTGTAGGAACAAGCCTATGCATAGGAACAAGCCTAGCGAGATATAGGAACGAGCCCATAGAGGTGTAGAAACAAGCCTACACATAGGAACAAGCCTAAAGAGGTATGGGAACAAGCCCAAAGAAGCATAGGAACAAGCCTGAAGAGTTGTAGGAACAAGCCTACGCATAGAAACAAGCCTAGCGAGATATAGGAACGAGCCTTTAGAGGTGTAGGAACAAGCTTACGCATAGGAACAAGCCTAGCGAGATATAGGAACGAGCCTATAGAGGTGTAGGAACAAGCCTACGCATAAGAACAAGCCTAGAGAGATATAGGAACGAGCCCATAGAGGTGTAGGAACAAGCCTACGCATAGGAACAAGCCTAGCGAGGTATAGGAACAAACCTAAAGGGTATAGGCACAAGCCTAAAGAAGCATAGGAACAAGCCTGAAGAGTTGTAGGAACAAGCCTACGCATAGGAACAAGCCTAGCGAGATATAGGAACGAGCCTTTAGAGGTGTAGGAACAAGCCTACGGGTAGGAACGAGCCTAAAGAGGTATGGGAATAAACCCAAATAGGTGTTCGAGATTGACTCAAAA
The DNA here is from genome assembly GCA_022495995.1 of Adenophora triphylla var. japonica. Classification (NCBI taxonomy): domain Eukaryota; kingdom Viridiplantae; phylum Streptophyta; class Magnoliopsida; order Asterales; family Campanulaceae; genus Adenophora; species Adenophora triphylla. Next base: position 112,475 of record JAFEMH010002997.1, read on the forward strand.
GGATCGCGAGATGAACTCTATGACTTGAAATGACTTTTATCTGAGAAAGTAATGATGATTTGCAGGTGAATGAGATATGCTTTCATACCTGTGTTGTGCTAACCTGCAAGGGTTGTGCGCACGATGATCACTTGAAGTGATTGGCTGACTTTGAAAACATTTATCGGGTAGAACACGAACTTTGCGGTTGATATTACCATTGCAAGACGGATTCTGCTGTTAATTTGCCGTTGCGAGACGGGTATGGCTGATGATTCACCGTCGCAAGATGGGCTATTGAGGACTTGCCCTTTGCCAAACTGGTCGTTGATGGACATTGCCGTTGCAAGACGGACCTTTGACGATGATTTGCCATTCAAAACGGACTTTTGATTCATTTGTCATTGCAGGACGGGCCTTTGACGATGATGGTGAGGATGATCCTTTCCATCCCCCGCTTGCCGCAGTACCCCAGTGGCGCGGACATTATGGTGAGCCTCGGCCTTGGGCCCAGTATGAGGATGATGATGATTCGGATGGCGAGATCCACGAGGTATAGGAGGGTGGCAGCGACGGCCAGGAGCATATCGGCTCTGAGGAGGTAGGCAGCGTCCAAGACGACAGCGGCTCCGAGGAGGATGAGGAGGATGATTCCGAGTCGGAGTGATCGCGGAAATCCCCTTTTGTCATGCTTTGGACTCTTAGATAGAGAGAAGAAACAATGCATGCACTAATCTATTGCTTCTCACTTTGTAAAATAAAATCTTTGTATTTTGCAACTAATGCATTCCATTGATAGCATCCAGACTTATTTGTTTATATGTATTAGTCCGTCCCAAGAAATGGCAAGAAGGATGGCATTTGTTGGGGGTTGGTGATGTATTTGGGTGAAAAGTGTGCCAAATCCTCTCCCATGCGGCTGGTGAGTGGGGAGAATGGATATAGAGTTTTGGGCTGCTTTGGACAAGTTTTGAGCAAGTATCGGATCGTCGATGGACACTACCAGAAAAAGGTCGTTTAGCGACGGAAATTTCCGTCGCTAAAATTAAAATTCCGTCGCTAAAAATAATCAGCGACGGAAAAATTCCGTCGGTGGTCCGCCGCTACCAGCCCGTCGCAGTGCTCCGGCGGGTCAATTTCCGCCGCTATTTTTTTCTTTTACCGACGGAATTTAATTCCGCCGGTGAATTAATGGTTACAGCGACGGAAATTTCCGCCGCTATATTAATTTAATTTAATTAAATATTCATTTTGTGGAAATTTAAAAGTCATTTGTAATAAAATTAATTTAATTAAATTAATTTCAGCGGAGGAAATTTCCGTCGCTGTAATAAAATTTAAATTGAAATTAAATTATTTCAGCGGCGGAAAATACCGTCATTTGAAATTATTTAATTTTAATTTAAATTTTATTACAATGACGGAATTTTCCGCCCGAAATCAAAAATTAAATAAAAATTAAATGATTATAGCGTCGGAAATTCCGTCGCTGAAATTAATTTAATTAAATTAATTTTTATTACAGCGACGGAAATTTCCGCCGCGAAATTAATTTATTTAATTAATTTTTCTTTCGGCATTAATTTATGACGGAAAATTCCGTTGGATTAAATAAATTAAAAAAATATTTTAAAATATCAAAAAACCAAAATTTTTTGTACGATATAACATTTCAATTTCTAAAACTAAAACTATAAAAACTAAAATTCAAATACCAGTACCAAATAAAAACTAAATACCACCGTACCAATTCGGGAGGGGAGAGGGGGAGGGGGGATAGGGGGGATAGGGGAGAGGGGGAAGGGGGAAGGGGGAGAGGGGGAGAGGGGTGGAGCGGGGAGGGGGAGAGGGGTGGAGCGGGGGAGGGGAGAGGCGGGGAGGGGCTCCCACGGGTACCAAATGTCTCAAATGTTTACAAACAAGTATAAATTAATACAACAATGTCTAATGTCTAAAAAGTCCGCAATCAACACAGGGACGCTGGGAATTATCACGGGAGTCGGGCCGAGACGAGCCATCAACGGCGCCAATTGTCTTTGAGTCTCTGCATGACGTCGATCGTTCTCCTCCTGCATCTGCGTCTGAACTGCCAAAGCATCCGCAAGCTTTGCCCGCTCGCGTCTCTCCTCCTCCAACGCAGCCTCCAGAGTGTCGACCCTCGGATCATGAAACATGGGCTGGGCAACATTTCTCCGACGGCCGGTCGACGTCGACGGGCATTGCCGCCCGTAATCCCCCATCCCTAACACTCGGGCTCCTCTCCTTGGATGTCCCTCGAGAGGTGACCTCTGCCAAACATCGAGCACGAAGGGGACGGGCTCGCCGGGAGGCGTTCCTTCGGGAACAACGAGCGGCTTGATATGCGGCTGAAAAATAAAACAAACAATTATAATCATATACACAATGTAAGGTACATAAATAAATTTACATATTCAAAATCAAGTCATTTAATGGTAGTTTACTTACAAAGGCAAAGTGTGCAGATCGATCGTCAACCCATTGCGGAGGTTGATCGGGCGCTGTAGAATTCCGAATATGGGTGCTAGCGTAAACATCCACAAAAGTGATATTCGGACCATACTCCCTTTCCTATAAATAAAATAAGCGAGATTATTACTTTGAAATTGTATATATAAATGCAACATTTAAACCGATTTAAAAGCATGCATACACTACATTTACACTAAAACTATGGATTTCATAGCATCAACATTGGCTCCCAGCTAACATACGTACATAAACCTATTTAAAAGCATCCATACACTACTACATTTAAATTAACATACATACCATGCGGTCGTGATGCTCGGCGACCGTGAGCGTCCCCCGGTATGCAACGCCTCCGACCCCGAGGAGCCTGCTTCTATTGGCCTTGGCCTGTTCGGATACGGCCTTCGCCGCGAGCGACCCAATATTCGCAAAATTGAGCAAACACCTCATCGGTCATATAAGTAGGACACAAGGGCTGTTGTCCCGCCGCGAGCCGAGCAAAGTATAATAATTTTTCTTCGTGGTACCTATAAAAAATATGAATATCTTGTAAACATATAATGATGACATTATAAAATTAAAAGAGTATAATCATTGTTAATTAAACTAATTAAGGATAGATAAATATGTTACAAATAAAATCCTTAAATGTACTTGTGAGCTCCTGCTCAAAGAAAACATATCTAGCCGTCGCCTCGCCGATGTCCGGATCCCAATAATATTTAGCCTACAACATATAATGATAACATTACAAAACTAAAAGAGTATAATCATTATTAATTATAACATTTTAATAACAAACTAACATTTAAGTTTTAAATAAAAACCATTAACACATTACCCTAAACTCATCCCACGCATCCTCCTTCGCCTCTGTGGCAATTTTTTCCGGTTGGGCCAAAACTCGGTCATTTTCCGAGACCGCCGCATTGCCCGATCTTAGTGCCGGTGGTGGGGTATCCACCTACCCACCTGCCAAGTATATTTATACAATAACATTTTAACTTAAATAATGAATTATATATAAAGCAAAAAGGAACCAACTTATATCAAATTAATGAAGAGTTACTTACTGGTCATAAAGTGCCGAGATCCGGACATATATCCTCCCTCGTAATCTACGGTAGTCTGAGTACCGGCCCCAGAGGTGGAGCTAGGACTGCTGAGTGAGGGGTCAACACCATCGCTACCGGATCGGGACGGTTGCGTCCCGAGAATCAAAGTGTAAATGGGCTTGGTCCTCTTACCCTTGCCCTTTCTACTAGAACTCATACGTACTACGGTAAAAATATTAAAATATACAACTTTAACAATAGGAAACAATATATTCACAATACATCTAAAACTTTAAAGTTCTAATAATCTAAAGCATTCACAATACATATAAAACTTTAAACTATTAATAATATAAAGCATTCACAATACATATAAAACTTTAAAGTTCTAATAATCTAAAGCATTCACAATATATATAAAACGACGGATATTAAAAATAATCTAAAGCATTCACAATACATATGAAACTTTAAAGTTCTAATAATCTAAAGCATTCACAATACATATAAAACTTTAAAGTTCTAATAATCTAAAGCATTCACAATACAATTTTAAACTTTAAACTATTATTAATCTTCGTCCCCATCATCATCACCGGACTACGAATTACTACAAAACTCGAGTTCTTCATCTTCGTCTTCGGACTCACGATGAATCAAACTCGGTTCCTCTTCCTCTTCCTCTTCCTCTTCCTCTTCCTCTTCCTCTTCCTACTGATTCATCAATATCAATGTGCGCGAGATGACACGAACGAGGCGGGGAGTTGGCAAATTCACTGGTAAGATATCCTCCTCGGGTTCATCAACATTTTGAGGAATATGAGTGACATCATCTAATGGATGATTAGATGATGAAACGTTAGGTGGCACTGGCATTTCATCCTCTTGATAGGGTGCTTCTAATGACGACTCTGTAGTTGTCGACGAGGGTAGGTTGTCAATCATGCTCCTAGCCTTGGTCATCCAAACAGCCCACAATCCGTCGGGTCGCGGACGAGGGTAGGGAGTCATGTATACCTGTTGTGCTTGAGATGCTAAGATGAAGACGTCGTCGCCATTATGTACGGACGAGTCCTTTACATCGACGAGGTCAAATATGGCGTGCTTCTTAACACCTCGCACAAAGATCCCGCCAATCACAATTGAACAAGACAACACTTTGTTTCTACCCAAATACTCCACCTCGACTACTTCTTTCAGGACGCCATAATAATCATTCCCTATAAGCTTCACACCGCTATTCCACGTCAATTTAGACAAACCGTAAGCTTTGGTATGAAACACATAGCCATTCACGAAATAACCGTTGTATAAATGAACGTTCAAGTACGGAGATGATGCTAAATGTCTTAACCTCGCAGCTTTGGCATCACCCGGATGTTCAGCTATCTATAAGACAATATTGTAACCAATTTAATACAATTTTTAAGATTGAATGTTTAAAGAAGTGTATAGAATAAATTTGAATGAAACGAAATATTTACATATTTCCTTAGCGCTTGGAAATTCTCTTTACGTCCTAGTTGCGATGAGTTCGAGATAAATCCCGAGCTAAATCTTCAAACATTCGCAATAGGGTTAAACAAGGCATTTCATATGCAGGTAATTAAACATGCATAATTTAATCGACGAGGCGTAAACATAACATCAATGACTTACTTGATATATTCCCAACCTCGTCGCAGTTAAGAAGAACATACGTTTCGACCGCGGCAAACTCTTTAGCGGTTAACGTACGCGTACCAACCCGTTTGCCGAGGAACCGACCGGGGGATGAAAATACGGAGATGTTTCCCTTAGACGGAAAACCACCATCGTAATTGCGGCCAACCCTAGTCAATCTCGTATCAACATCGGGAGGAAAATATGTTCCGACAAAGGCAACAATCTCATCTATGATAACAGCCTTCCAAATTGAGGCCCCTCGACCGCATGGCCCTATTGCTCATCTTCCTTTTCAATTGGCCTAGATACCTAAAAGTCATTCGTAGATTAAAACATAAATAATGTTAAAGAAGGTATATTGTTAACGCTCAAATTATTTAGAAATAGAATAAATTCAATTACCTCTCAAATGGATACATCCATCCGTATTGAACTGGACCACCGACTCTAGCTTCGTATGCCAAGTGGACCGGTAAATGCTCCATAGAATCAAAGAATGAAGGAGGAAATATCTTCTCAAGTTTGCACAAAGTCACTACGATGCTCTCCCTCAAGCTTTTTCATGTGATCAACACGCAAAGTGTGGTCGATGTTAACGCTCGGAAAACTCACTTAACTCGTTAACGCCACCCGGATATTGTCGGGCAAGAGACCCACCGAGAGCAATCGGAAGTAGCCTATCCGGCAAAACGTGGCAATCGTGACTCTTTAAACCCCGCACTTTCCCTCCTCTACATTGACACATTTACCAATGTTAGACGCGTAACCATCCGGAAGCCTTAACTCCTTGAGCCATTTCGGGAGGAGGAGCCTCTTTTCCTTTGTAAGCACGTATTGAGCCATCTGGTCTAACCGGTTTACCATTGACGTCGTATACCAAGTCTAAGGCCGGCCGCCTACATATTTCCTTAAGGTCCTTTCGAGCTTTTCGTTGTCTTTTAGTTGTTCTCTTGAAATCCATCAACGTGTTAAAAACATTATCGAATACATTCTTCTCAATGTGCATCACGTCAAGGTTATGTCGAATGAGATTTGTTTTCCGGTATGGCGGCTCCCAAAATATACTCCTCTTGATCCGAGTTATGGGTAGTCCCCAAACCCTTGTATTTTGGTCTTCGAAAACTTTTTCCCCCACCGAGGATCGGGCAATCTAGATACCTCCTCATAGACCGTGTCACCACTTAAACGAATCGGGGCCTCATCATGGTCAATCTTGTTCTTTTTAAACGCATTCTTCGGGTCCCGAATGGGTGGTCCTCCGGAAGAAATTGTCTATGGCAATCGAACCAACATGGTTTTCCGAGTGCGTGAGCGTGAAAGACTTTGTGTCACTCATACAATACGGACAGGCCAACTTCCGTGGGTGCTCCAACCCGATAACATCCCATATGCAGGAAGTCATTAACTTGTCCACATCAAAGCGACCTTCATGCTGAAATTCTCTCGCTTGAAAGCATCCCACGTTTCGACCCCATCCTCCCAAAGTTTGCTTCAATTCGTCCATCAAAGGTCGGAGATAGACGTCAATGTTCCTCCTGTGTACATTTGGGCCGGGGATGAATAACGACAAGAACATGTAGGGATCACTCATACACAACTGGGCGGAAGATTGTAGACGGTGGCTATAGCACCGCCAACAAGAGTAAGATTTTGCCCCAGGACCAAACGGATTGAAACCATCGGAAGCAGTATGCATAACCGTATATTTCTTGCTTCGACGCAAAGTCGAGGATAAGTCTCATCAAAGTGTTTCCATGCTCTCCCCCATCACCGGGATGAATCAACACACCATCTTCACGCAAACTTTCCTTATGCCAACGCATTGCCTCTCGCAGTAGATTTAGACGCGTAGAGGCGTTGCGATCTTGGAATCAACGGCATGTAACGCATACCGCTTATGTGAGTCTGCTTTTCTTGTGTTTTGAACTCCCCTCCGACTTGGCTTATATCTACTTTGTCCGCAAATTGAACACTCTGTCTTCGTGAATCTTCCTTGTAGAATAGCATGCGATCATTCTTACACGCATCAATCTTTTTCATAACATAGCCCAATCCGCCCAACCAACTTCTTTGTCTCATAAAAGTTTGTAACCATCTTATTCTCTTTCGGCAACATCCGCTTAATTGCTTTCATGATACGATTATAATCGATCGCTAATATTGCAATCGGCCTTTATGTTAAGGAGCTCGGCCAGCAGCCTCCAACACACCGATCTCGCAACCTGGATAGACCTTCTCTTTTGCGCAGTCCATAGCATCAATAAATTTCTTGGCTGCGGGGGTTGGTTCTTCTTTGTTGGTTCTCGACCAATCGAAGGAAGGACTGCCGCATCCCTAACCATATCTTCCATATTCAAAGGTGGTTCTTCATTGTCCCGAATAATAGGTTCGGGTTCGGGAGAGTACATGAATATTCTCGGGGGATTATTCGCAACATTTGTGCGCAATCTCGGCTCACCATGACGGGTCCACCGTTTGTACTCCAACTTCAAACCCGTTACGCAAAAGATGTTTCGAGTCTCGATCAAGCTTAGATACTTGACATTACAACACTTGTCGCATGGACACCTAATCTTACCATCCTTATCCATGTGACCGGTTTTATTTAATTGAGCAAATTCAACAAACCCCTTCAACCCTCTATAAAACTCGGGATTGATACCGCGTTGATTCGGCAACTTCCGCTTATACATCCAACTACGATCATCAAGTTAACGAGACATCACCCTCCTGCATTGCAATCCATATATTATACGTACACTCAATTTAATCGACGGATGAAACAAAATCGGGATGTTAATAATTATTGGATTTCATAATATATTAACAGCTTTAGAAGTAATTAACGTATTATCATTCCCTAAATTTGAATTACAAACTTAAAAGCAACACAGATCTTCTTAAAATAAATATAAAGCTTCTAACTCATATTTAACAATATATTAACAGTCTTCTTAAAAGTGTCTAGGAACTCGTTCCCGCTCCCGAACTCGAATCTCTACTCTTCCTCCGCCTCGGTCCCGGGAGGTCTTTGGTCTAGGTATGTTGAAAAAGCCGGTCGGACTCGTCCCGGCTCGGGTATCGTGTGAGCCGGTGGATCAATCGATGCGGTAGCTCTCGGTGCACGCTCTTTCCCGCCTCAAGGCCTCCTGCGAGCTATCACTTCGGGATCATTTCTCAAGCGGCTCTCCGAATCTCCCGTCTCTCATAATCCTGGCACGCAATGTCGCCAAAGTGATTTCATCGGGGTTGCTCTTGGCCTCCATGCCTCTTAATGTCCGGTGGAAGAATAGTACGCCCCAAAACACTCTCGGCGTCGAGCCTCTATCATCAGTTTGTACGGACCTTCGGCTCCTCGTACCATGTCGATACTCGGTGGTCGTAAATGTGCTACCTCTAGTATGACGGAGTAGTGGTCGTATCGGAAGAAAGCCCTCTAGAAATGCTCACGCGAAGAAATGTGTGAGTCTGCGAGGCCTCGGGCCATAATCATCTCCGGCATTGCATTAGTCGTCATTCGCTCTCAAAGTCCGAATGGTCTGCTGCAAGGGTATCCGTACCGTCTCGCTCACTAGAGATGGAATGCAAAAGGATGATACATGTCCAGGTCGGGACAATAACCGACCGTCACCCCGAATATCTCTCATGAGTACTGCAATCCCCATGCCGGAATCCAATAGTTCGTGCGTTTGCGGTCTCATATCGGGCCAAGGCCAACCTCCTATGCCAACTCTCGGTCGCAGCGGCATCCTCAATATCCTGCGGCACAGCCCGCCACCCCAAGGTACGTCTGCTCCGCCCTCCGGCAGTGGCGAGATCAAGCGAAATCTCTCATACGGCCACAATGATAGTAATCTGGGGCTGAACCCATGTACTCGGATCCTCCACGGCTAATCTATCAATGCCGTGGTATGTCTCCGCTAGCAACAAAGTGGAATGATGTCCATCGCTCCCACCGCATTGAATATGCCGGATGTCAACTCCTCGATCACCTCTCGGCCCGATGATCTCTAACAGCGTAGCCCGGACACACTCCGATGTAGCCGCGAAGTAGTGCGCAGACGGAATGAGCAACATGAATATATCTAAGGAAGTGGATAGATCAAACAGTCAGGGGCCGGTCCGACTCAATCTGCTATATGAGTCAAGTCTATGAATCTATCGTCAACGACAATGCCCGATACCCGCTCGCCGATAATCCCAAGAATTCGATAGTTGCTCCGTAATCGATCGTCCGTCTCGAGGAAATGCCACAGCCTCTCGACTCACCCACACCGCCGCTGCTCAAATCCTCCATCGTTGGCACCCGTATCGTTGTACGATAGGGTGAACACATGTCGCTCCGAATCCCAAAAGCACGAAGCGGCTCTGAGCGCATCCCAATCAATCTTCCAATCTTTTAGAGACCAGATGCATGGCATGCTATACCTCCCGTCAATAAGTTTCCGGTGTTGTTTTTGGTGAAAGCGCGTGAGTTCAAGAATGTCTTGTTGAAATTGAAACTCGCGGGAAACAATTTCTCCATTGTAATGCTCCATGCCGCTCTTAAATTGGGGCCGCCGGGACTTTTTACCTATTAATATTGTGAATAATTGTATCAACAAATCTTGAGCTCTAGTTCAAACTAAACTAAAGGATAATGGTGTCCCTACCTAACCACCTACTCCGTCCTTTAAGTGCATGTTTGATAAACCTATCCCATCCCGAAATGCGTGATTACTATTGTGAATAATTTTTAAATATTAATATTTAATTCTTTGTTGTAAAATATATAATTTTACAACGATGAATTAAATTAACATTTATAAACAAGATGAGAGTCGTTATCATCCACAACTATCAAAACCCTATCTCAAGCTTAGAACAAGAAAGATAGAGCAAATAAGTTCTTGTTCACAAGTTGAGCAAAGGATTTTCGTTTAATATAGGTTTTTCAGCCATCGTTCTCCTCTCTAAGAATCTCAAGATCACAACATACCTGATAGCTGCTGCTTACTCTTCACTGTGATATACGGTCACAGTAAAAACAAGGTAACAAAGATAACACCAAGAGAAAACAGAATCTTTCCTCCAATTTTTTCAATCTTCACCTTCCATTTACCCAAGATCTGATGCAATCTTCCTCATGAGCCGAGGCAGGCCCTCAATCTCACGGCTGCACATGCGAAGCAACCGTGAGATTGAGGGCAACACCGCCAGCCTTTCAAGCTCATGAGAAAGATTCTCGCAATCGTGATCTCGAGTAAATGGAAGGTGGAGATTAAAAAATTGGAGGAAAGTTTTGTTTTCCTTCACTCGGTGTTATACTGTTACCTTGTTTTTACTTGTGACCGTATAACACCAAAGTAAGAGTAAAACTGCATAATCGACAAGAACATGGTCAGTGATGTTTGAGATCCTTAGAGAGAAGAGGACAAAGGAAACCGAAAACTCTTATTAAAAACTGTAAAATCCTTTGCTCAAAACCGACAAGAACTTATTTGCTCTATATTTCTTGATCAAAGATGGACGGATTTTGATAGTTGTGGGTGAGAAAGGCTCTCATCTTATTTATATTTTAAGACGTTAACCACCAACCACAATACCCTAAGGTGCATCTAGGGTGCCAGGATTGATATCGCGCTCAAACGTGGCGATATTACATCACCGATTCGCGATGCCGTCAATCGCCCCAAAATGGGATCTAGAACCATACTAAGGTAGTGTGCGGTTGAATATGTTACATTATTGATACATTCACCCCCTTCCTCCCCTTTGACTTTAAAAGACTTGGAAAATTAGATATTTAGTAACTTATCTAATTGTTCTGCGTATGTAACATGTTATGTTTACTAAATATGTAACATGTTATATTTACTAAATATAACATGTTACACAGAGTGGAAAATATCAAGTCTATTGCACAAGCATTTGGCCCAAAGATTGAAACTTTAAAAGTAGATTTACTATTATAATTAATCGAGAAAACAAGAAAATCCCCAACCGCAGCTTTTTGTATCTTCTACAAACCAAGTTGGGGATTTTCTTGTTTTCTCGATTAATTGCTAAATCTACTTTCAAAGTTTCAATCTTGACCTAATGCTTGTGCAAAAACTTGAGATTTTCCACTCCAACCCCATAGGTAGTGGTTGTACGTGATAGTAGTGGGGTGGAAAATATCAAAGTTTGCTAACCCCATGGTAGTGGTTGTACGTGATAGTAGTGGGGTGGAAAATATCAAGTTTGCAAGCATTTGGCCCAAAGATTGAAACTTTGAAAGTAGATTTATTATTATAATAATTAATCAAAGTTTCAATCTTTGACCTAACGCTTGTGCAAAAACTTGAGATTTTCCACTCCAAAGATAACCCCATGGTAGTGGTTGTACGTGATAGTAGTGGGGTTGGCTTCTATCCCATCCCGAAATACACGCATGAATTGCAAATATCACTTTGTCTACTTGCTTTATAATCGAAAATCAAGAAATTTTGACAGCATAACCCCATGGTCTCCAAGTGCACGACGTAGACTAGGTCAATATTACACTGTCGATTATAATCGACAGTGTAATCAACCATATATGTCTAGTATACACTCGTAGAACAATAGGATTAATGCAACCGAAATATATCAACTATCGACAATTCAAGCAATTTTAATAGACAATAATGATATTTATATATATACATATATGTATATTTTTATTTTAATTTTTATTAAATATAACATGTTACATATTTGATTATGAGTACGGTTATTTATCGTTTCTTTTATAGTGGCATATGTTTTCTTCTATTCGTTAATATTACTAAATATGTAACAAACTAGGATACATAAACTGTATCCTAATTTGTTTCATATAAGGTGCATCTAGGGTGCCAGGATTGATTTCAGGCGCTCAAACGTAGGCGACATAATCACCGTCCGCGATGCCGTCAATCGCCCCAAAATGAGATCTAGAACTAGATGTTCCTAAATTATTTCATCCACAGTTTTCTAACTTATTTGTTTGTAATCGAATATTACGTTTTTAAATTAATTATTACCACCATTTAGATTACGCATTATTCGTTTTTTCTTTAGCTCTTTATCAATTATTTTTGTGATTTTCATAGATACTCTTTATTCTCAGTTATGGTTCTCAAAGCACATTTTATGATTTCTGTGTACTACACCTTAAATGTTGGTTTACTTATTTACGCGACACGTATATACGTAAACTGTATCCTAGTTTGTTTCATATAAATGGATTTACAAAAATTTTAAAAATGTCTTTGACTTCGTATGCTTTTCCTTTAATGCCCTAATATGTATCCTGTATTGGTTTCTCTACCTCATAAAAAAAAATTGATAAGAAAAGAAGTGTATATATTATCTCTACCTCAACAATTAAAACCTAACTCGTCAATCACAAACTAAGTTCCCTTATAACACGGATGTTGGGAAAGTTAGGAAGAAATCCCCTCATAAGTCTTAACCAAACCATGGCCTACTCTATTTCGTACAAAACACTCAACTAACCAAAATTTTTGGTATACCGACCTTCGGTATAACGAAAGTTTGGTACGGTACTACCGCATGCTGATTATGCATTCTTGGTTGGTACACGGTATACAAATATGAGTTTGGTTTGTGTACCGTGTACCGAGTATATTTTTATAAAAATTAGATGATGTCATGACATAGGCACATTTAACAAAATTTAATAAGCAATGCTAATATTGGTATAACATCAACACTTTTGACAATTCAAGTATTTCAGAAACTGATAATGACCCACTTTGCAAAATCATATGTACATACCAAACCAAATGACTATGTTAAGAACTAGGTTAAGAAAAGAAATGGAACATTTTATTTATTAACTTTACTAGGTTAAGAACTAGAGTTTTAGAATCTAATACTTCAGAAAATGCAAGTGTCAGACCATAAACACTTTTGGCCAAGGCATTTAATCAAGGCATTTAATCAAAATTGTTACTTGACTAGAAGAAAACCAGTTCAACCAAGCTTCACTTTAATTACATTCTACAAGACCTATTCGCTTAGAAATCACTAGGACACCAATGATCGAACTTAGGGGTAAACTGTCACAGCACAACGATAAAAATCACACCATTGTTTTGAACAGTGGTGTGAATAGTTCCATTCGCGGAAATGACCATTTTGCCATCATTATAAATGAAAAGAGGGATTATATGGTTTATTTATATTCAGGATAGGATTGGGTGGTGGTAAAATTGATAATTTTATATTTTAGTATGTAGTTTTGATTAGGTTGATTTATTTTCAGGATAGGATTAGGTGTTAAAATTGATAATTTTATATTTTAGTATGTAATTTTGATTAGAACGAGGAATTATAACTTAATTTTCTCTTATATAATTTCTTTCAAGTCTCAACCCAAAGTAGAATGAAAAAAAACTTTCGATCTCGAAATAGATAAAATCAAACCCTAATAAATTCTAAAAACAATATAGAAAGTATATATGCAAGCAAAACGCACGATTTTATATACAAGCGGGAGCATTTAGCAAAGCAAGTGGTTCTCTTTCAAAAGATTGGTGCCTAAAACATGACCGGAGAATCAACAGTAATACAATCAAAACTCAAAATCAGATTCAACACTCGACAAGCACAACACTAACCCATCGGTCGAGATTCAAAATTAAATCGTAAATGGGAATAGAGATAGAACAAGAGTAAGAACAGGAGAGAGAGAATTTGAGAGAAACACGGTGAGAAATCGAAACCAACTAAAATTCACAACAAATTAACACCCTATCCTCGAATTAGAACTACTTATTTGAAAGAAATCGAAACATTTACCTTGATTTGATTAGAGCAAGAGAGAGAAACACGGTGGGAGAGGCGGCGGACGGATCCGAGACGGCGTGAGAGCTCGAGCGGACGGTGAGGCGACGGCGATGAGGCGACGGCGGTGAGGCGATGGCGATGAGGAGACGGCCGGCGGCGTGAGCTTCTTCTTCTAGGTCAGTCGCTTCTTCTTCTAGGTCAGTCGCATAGAGATGAGAGATAGCGGGAAGAGAGAGAGGGAAATATTTGGCGTAATTGATTTCGAGAAATAAACTCGCTATTTATAATTTCCACAGCCGACGGAATATTCCGCCGCTAAATATTAATTATAGCGGCGGAAATTAAATTCCGACGCTATAATTAATATTTAGCGGCGGAATATTCCGTCGCTGTTAAATCCGACGCTAAACGATACGTACGCTCACCTGGATCGATGACATGTCACTCCCACCGACGGTAATTTCCGCCGATTTTAAATTCAAACACGGAAATTTCCGCCGCTATAATAATAATAATAATAATAATAATAATAATAATAATAATAATAATAATAATAATAATAATAATAATAATAATAATAATAATAATAATAATAATAATAATAATAATAATAATAATAATAATAATAATAATAATAATAATAATAATAATAATAATAATAATAATAATAATAATAATAATAATAATAATAATAATAATAATAATAATAATAATAATAATAATAATAATAATAATAATAATAATAATAATAATAATAATAATAATAATAATAATAATAATAATAATAATAATAATAATAATAATAATAATAATAATAATAATAATAATAATAATAATAATAATAATAATAATAATAATAATAATAATAATAATAATAATAATAATAATAATAATAATAATAATAATAATAAGAATAATAATAATAATAATAATAATAATAAAAATAATAATAATAATAATAATAATAATAATAATAATAATAATAATAATAATAATAATAATAATAATAATAATAATAATAATAATAATAATAATAATAATAATAATAATAATAATAATAATAATAATAATAATAATAATAATAATAATAATAATAATAATAATAATAATAATAATAATAATAATAATAATAATAATAATAATAATAATAATAATAATAATAATAATAATAATAATAATAATAATAATAATAATAATAATAATAATAATAATAATATTATTATGATTATTATTATTATTATTATTATTATTATTATTATTATTATTATTATTATTATTATTATTATTAATAGCGGCGGAAATTTCCCATAATTTATGCTCCACGCCTTTTACGCCCTATGCCTAGGGGTTGGGGTTAGGGTTAGTGGTTAGGGTTTAGGGTTTTTTAGGGTTTAGGTTTTAGGGTTTGGGCTTCAGGTTTAGGGTTTAGGGTTAGGGGTTAGGGGTTAGGGGTTAGGGTTCAGGGTTAGGGTTTAGGGTTTTGTGTGGTTGTAGGGTTTAGGGTTTTAGGGTTTAGGGTTTAGGGGGTTAGGGTTTAGGGTTTGTGTGGTTTAGGGTTTAGGAGTTTAGGGTTTAGAATTTGGGGTTTAGGGGTTAGGGAGTTTAGGGTTTAGGCTTTTTAGGGTTTAGGGTTTAGGGTTTAGGGTTTAGGGTTTAGGGTTTAGGGTTTAGGGGTTTAGGGTTTAGGGGTTAGGGGTTAGGGGATATAAGAATTGCAAGGGTTCTTGTAGCTATTCCCAAATTGGTAAATTGCATACAATTTTAAAATTTTTATCCAAAATAAAACAAAAACAAGATTAGTCCAAAACTATGAACTAACCAACTATTAGACAACACTCTGGAGATTATTGTCTCATAAGTCATAACTAATTAAGATATCCAGAAAATAAAGACCCACATCATTACTGCTGAGCACACTGCACTCTCTGGCCCCCACCACCGTGCATGTCATCATCTACATCGTAAGCTTCAATGTTGACATCGTGAAGGGTTGTCTCCTCGCACTCATCAAGCTCCATATCTCGTCTTCTCGCGATGAAGGCTTAGGAGGCGACACCCTCTAGTGGCCTCGCATTGCTCGGAAGTCAAGGAATCTCGGGAAGTCGACCGAGAAATGGATGTATAATTTGCCCCTCATGAATGGTCTTTGGTACATTGGCATCCCTTCGTCATTTATTGCCTTGAATTGATCTGGCTTAACAACTTCTCCAGGTTGGGATTTGATGAGGAGCTGCCTGTTATCTAGATGAGTCAAGATAAATTGGAAGCCACATAATGCCTCGCAAGGGTCAACGCGTGCTCAACAAATATGTCATCACCCTTTCGCTTGAACTTTGGGTGCTCTTTCTATTGTAGTACAAAGACTATGTCTCCAAGAAGAGTGTCGTGGTATAGGGTGTATAGGGTATAGGGTTTAGGGTTTAGGGTTTAGGGTTTAGGGTTTAGGGGTTAGGGTTTAGGGGTTAGGGTTTAGGGGTTAGGGTTTAGGGTTTAGGGTTTAGGGTTTAGGGTTTAGGGTTTAGGGTTTAAGGTTAGGGGTTAGGGGATATAAGAATCGCAAGGGTTCTTGTAGCGATTCCCAAATTGGTAAATTGCATACAATTTTAAATTTTTTATCCAAAATAAAACAAAAACAAGATTAGTCCAAAATTAGGAAACTAACCAACTATTAGACAACACTGGAGATTATTATCTCATAAGTCGAACCCAGATTCGGACCAGCACAAGAAGGGAGAGAATTGAAATGTGGAATTACACGAAATTAAAGATGAAATAGCACCGTGGTAAGAGCGGCTCGATATTTGTTTTTTCAAATTCAATTGCCGGAGAGAGAGAGAGAGAGAGAGAGGATGGGAGTGAGGGATTTAGAGGCTAGGTGTCCGATTAATTTGGTTTGAAAGTTTGAATTGGATTATCTCGCTTGTTGTTCGTTCGGAAATTTTGAAATTTTAAACGAGCGCCAAGTAGAGTGTCAGAGCTTCATCGGCTTCTCCCGGGAATGTAATTTTCTCGTCCATTTTGCATACCCTTCTCCACAACCACTTCCAAGACCTTCTTCTCCTGTACAACCATTTCGCCCTTGCATTGTGGGCGCGGTCTTTCTCCCGGAAATTTTGAATTTTTTTATTAAACACCGACGGAATATTTCCGTCGCTGATAAATAAAAAATTATTAAATTATCAGCGGCGGAAATATTCCGTCGGTGTTTATTAAAATAAAAAAAAAAAGCATTTAATTTCACCGTCGGAAATATTCCGTCGGTGTAATATTTCGAAAAGAAAAATAAAAAATATTTTAATTTCAGCGTCGGAATATTTCCGACGCTGATAATTAAAAAAATAAAAAAATGATATATTTTCACCGGCGGAATAATTCCGTCGCTGTTAAAGATTTAGCGGCGGAATATTCCGTCGGTAAATCAACCGCCAAATTAGCGGCGGAAATAAACGAATATTCGAGGAATATTCTTTTTAGCGGCGGAATTTAGCGGCGGAATTAAATTCCGTCGCTAAATTTGACGCCAAAATAATTCCGACGCTAAATACTATATTCCGTCGCTAAATAGCGACGGAATCTGTCCGTCGCTGTTATTTCCGTCGCTAAATGACCTGTTTCTGGTAGTGGGAGTGCTACAGATGCAGCCAGTTCTGACGTCTGATAGATGGTCACGCTTACTGACTTTCTTGGGAAACTAGCCCCAGCGTTTGTAAAAGGACATCTTCGCAAAAGGCGACTTCCAGCAGTCACAGCAGCCCCAAAGTTCATCTTCAACCTTGACATTATCCCCAAGATTCAATAGTTAGCCCAAAATAGAGAGGTCCAATGCAATCCCGTTACAGGCATAATCATCACGCGACCCAGGAGGCACCCATCTTTCCAGACCTTAGTCAATCAGTCACAGACTTGGAAATATATACGTGCAGGGGCACATTTTTTGAAAAGTGGGAATGAATCCCGAATTTGTGTATGACACACTTGCTTTGGGTTTAACTCTTTTGAGAGAGTATAAGCACGACAAGGTGCGGAAAAGTGTTTGGAAGCCCCTGCTGACAGAAAGACAGTGTGTGGCTCTATTTCCCTATGACGGAGAGAGAGAAGACTTGTCGAGACACTTGAAAACTTGTCTTATTCATGATGATCACAAAGCTGCTTAAAACCCTTTATTGATGTTCGGGTTATTCAAACACTAAGTCCGATATGAACAAATATTTTGATTAATCACAAGGAGAAAACCAACTGATATCGAGATCAAATTCGAAAGGATGGAAAGTGTATAGGGACGGCCCTTGCGGAGACCGGATTTTCTGAGGTTTGTTTGTGATTTCGACCGGACCAATTATGGTTGCCTACGTTCCCCTCCATGATGAGGAGCTCAGGTCGCCGTAGTTCGGGCGAGTTCCGATTGAAAAGAGAACGAATGTTGTAATTCGAGGATCTGAACCTTTGAGGATTTTGAGGATTTGGAGAATTGGGGGATTTGAAGATCATGCCCCCTTGGAGTGTCCATGAAAGACACGGACGCGAAGCCCCAGTGGGACATCCACGGCAAGTGTTTGAGGAGGAGAAGTGAAATATGCTCACATGAAGTGTCGAAGGGAAGGATTGAATTTGCACAATCTTTTATTGATGGCTTCGAGCCATGATGGATTAGATTCCAATTTGAGCAAGCAATGAAGCATTAATTCGATTCAGACCTCGAGGATATTGGAATGAAATTACTATCTGGTAGGGACTGTAGCTGGGTTTCCAGGCTTCGATCGGCCATCGGGTAATTTTGGAAATGGATGACCTCTTAAGATGAGAGTTCGGCTGGGCCTTTTGCTGACTGAACCTCTAAAGATGAGAGGTTGGCTTTTTAGGGATGTGTTTGGAATTTCTAAGGTAAGGGAATTGATTGCCTCTAAGAATGAGAGGTCAAATTTTTTACTTTGGCCAAAGGCAAGGGAATATCCTCTAAAATTGAGAGGATGGCTTGGGATTGGTTAAGGAAATGGTGATATCCTCTAAAATCGAGAGGATGGCTTTGGATTGGTTTAGGTAATGGTGAGAGGAAGTCCAAGCTATTGAGAACTTTTGTGAACCTCGGAGATTTTGGGTTCTTTTTTGAACATTAGAGAGCTTCTTCTCTATCTGAGATTGTGAGGATTTAAAATCCTTCTTTTGACAATTTGGAAGGCCTCTTTGAGGAATTGAGGATTATCTTTCCTTCCTTCACGACTTGAGTATTTTATGCATCGCCGACTCTCGAAGCTAACTTCTTTGGCGTTGCTTGGACTTCTCTCAATAAGGAGCGAAGGTGATGGCTAAACAGGGTTTCAAAACATGCCGATCTTGAAATGAAAGGATATTGTTTGGTGAGGGTGAGGTAATGGCTTTCCTATGGGTGAAAGGCTTCAACCGCAATCCCTACCGGATGGCCTAAACGAAATTAAGTCTTCATTGCTTGCTTAAGCTTTAATTGAGGAAGATTCATGCAAATTCATCGAGCAACGAGATGATGAGGATGATGAAAGAAATGTGAGCATATGAGATGCAAGATGGGGAGTTGGTAAGCCCCAATTTGAGAAGGATATCGATTGATTTTCTTAATCCGATAAATTTAGACATGAGTCATTTCGAAGCATTAGTGGTTGAGCAGCACAAGTGATCATCTATGATAAGACCATTTCAATTAAGTGTAATGTGGGTGTGCTAGTGATGTCTCGAGTCTAGCAAGAAGAGAAACAAAAATTTTTATTATTGCAAAGAAAAAATTGGTCCAAAGTTGACTCGACAGACTCATGTCCGACAGCGGACATTCTAGATCCTACGAGGACTGATTGACTTCTCTGTCTTCAAATGGAGAAACTCCAGGCTGGCTAGCTACCACATTCTCTGCACCAGTCATCTCGGATTCTGAATCAGAGGGACAATCACTCGGGCGTTTGAACTGCTGCCGCCTCGGGAATATGGACCAATGAGCGCCGGGAACGAGAGCGCACACCCAACTTGCCGTAGCTGTAGAGGTGAAGGGGTGATTGGTAAGGTGGCGGAGGAGAGAACCTTGAGATTGTATGGGAGAGGGAGGAGATGGACTCATGCAACATCTTTTGTTGTTTTTTTTTGTTCTTCTTTTTTTGTTTTTTTTATTAATCCTAGGAATGGTTGAAAAAGGGGGACACCTTCTTTTTCACATTCTACACTATTCCTGGACTGGTGGGTTCCGCCGGTATTGCACTCCCGGGATGGACAATCCCGACAGAGGTCATATAGGGCACGTGGAACCCACCAATCGAAAGGGAGAACGAACCTATGGGCATACGAGCCAAAACAAGTCAAACTCGGGGTTTTCAAAACCAAGTCCAAGTCAACGTCTAGACTCGAGAGGAGAGAGGGTCAAAAGTACATTTGAATGTACGAGACCGCAATTTGCAGGTAAAACCCTAGAAGAATTGGGCATGACCTCTCCTCATTTTGAGTTGAAAAATCCGGCATGGCCTCTCGTCACTTAGTGGCGAAATTTCGGCATAACTCTTGTTAGTATGCGTTAAGGAGTCGACATGGTCCCGTGTTGACACATGTCGAAGACGCGTCATGACTTCTTATGAAGCCAAGGCGAGAAATCGATATGTACCTACGTCGAGATATGTAGAGATCTTAACGTGTACTTACGTTTGAATTATGTCGTGATTCCGACACGAAGAGGGAAAGTATGCCAAGATTTTTGGAGACGGTGTATGACTCGGACTTTGTGAGAAAATTTTGAAAACTGAGTTTAAAATGTTTTGAAAAGTATTGGCCAAAAACCAACCGGTCACGATAGAAAGTGTGTCACGGACAAGTGTTGGCTGACTCACTGGCTAGGAGGACTTTAGGCGCTCAAACGTCAGCGAAACATGTCACTTTCCGCGATGCCGTCCGTACACTCCCGGGTTCTAACTCTATGTGCGGGTAGAGTGCGAGTAGTGTGAAGGTATTTTCTAGGAAAGTATTTTTTGCTTTTTTGTAAAAGTTTTTTTTTATGCAGTATGCAAAGAAAAAACAAGAGAATGAGTCAAAGCATGACAAAAGGGGACTGCCCCAAATGTCAGAATTTACCAGTAGCTGTAGTCCAGCGTCATCCTGCCCTTTTCTGATCAACAGGAAGAGCAAATTGCAAAAGGGGAAGCCCCGACTTCCAATGGTGTCACATACCAAAGCATGGCAAGGTGCATTTGAGCACACAAAATGACACAAATGTACACACAAGGTGAATGTCGAAATTGTCCAAGTTGATTTGAAGAAAGTTACTCTCTTAAGAAAAACTTTTCTCCTTTTTTTTCAGAAAATAGAAGAATGATACTGGTACGTGGGATTGTTAGACCACCATTTATCCCAAGCCCCGGGTTAGGGAGCGATACAGGAAGGTTAGTGGTTTCCACCTATATACCGAATATCGTCTTCATTTTTTAGAACAAAAAGTTTTTCAATGTCCCCAGCGGAGTCGCCACTGAATGAACGCTCGCCGAAAAAAAAGGATATCAAAATATCATTTTCTCCCTTTTTTGAAAGGAGTTTTTTATTTTATTTGAAAATGATACGACAAGTTTTGAAAACATCGGTTTTGGGAGTCGCCACGCCGTTTTTAGAGGAAAACATTGAAAAACCTATTTTAAGATATTTTGAGTCCGGGAGTCTGGTTACGTGTTTGGGAAGAACTAGAGAGTTCACCCAACACGCCTCTTTCGAGACTTTCAATCAACATTGGACAATTTTTGGACATTCAAAGTGTGTGTACAATATGTGTCGATGTGTAAAAAATACAAATTTGACATTTTCATTGATAATATGGAAGCTGAGTACAACTTGTGAGCCATGACAAGGGGCTACGCCCTTTTACATATTGTGATTATCATAACAAGGCAGAAGGTAAGACAATCTGCCCAGAGACTTCCCATGTCGTCCGACACAGGACCTCCTAGGCAGAGGGTGTAGCACGACATGATGTCTCTTGGTCAGATTGTCTTATTACAAAGACCAAGCGCTTACGGGAATGAAATGACATTTATTTAACTCAGTAAAGACACTATTTGAAGGTCTAAAACTCAGTTTGGGATTGACGGGAGTGAACAAAGTCACGATAGACTATGAATGATACGGATGTCATGCGACATGGAACATCCGAAGTTGTCCATGTCATGTGACAATCCGCGTCCAATAAATCGCACCCAAATGGATTATAGGCACTCAAATAGTGGCTTATGAGCCACAAAAATGCTTAGGAAAGCTCTGAGTCGCGAAGGGAATAAACTGGACAGATCTGAAGTCCAAGAATGGCTTTACAGCCTTCTGGGATCTCTATGTCGTATGACACAGGATCTCCATGGAGTCTCATGTCGCAAGACATAGATAGGCCATTTCTGTGCCCTTCAGTCTGTTTGTTTCCCCTTTGTTCCTCAAGGCAAACCAAGCACATTTAACAACTGTAAACAGTAATATAATTCTAATATATTAGTATTATGGGAGGATCACATGGCTTTAGTGGCCAAATGTGATAAATCACATGTTTTTGGCCACTTTGAAGTAGCCATCACCTCCTAACTCCATGCTAATGCATAAAGATTGAATCTTTATTGATCCAAAGATGATCAAATGTACAGATCTGAGGTGGGGAGAAGTGAATATTGAAGATTCACCTCTCCACCACCTTTATCATGCAAAAATCCCAATTTCTACATAATATGAAGGCAAGTAAGCATGCAATGTGTTTAAAGACTTTATTTAAAGAGGGAGAAGGGTTTAGTGGCTACCTATTGTAGTCCACAAGGTGAGATCACCAATAGTATGGTGTCTACCCCTTTTACACACCAACAAAGGGAGCTACTTTGGATCTTGGCCTTGAAGTGTGTGTGTGTGTGAGGAGGGAGGTGAGTGTGTGTGTGTGAGAGAGAGAGAGGGAGACTCTATTTGGACAGAGTTTCCCTTATATTACTGTATCCTCCCCCAATATTCACTCCAAGTCCCCTAAAATGATCAGCCATGCCTTGTATTTATAGGCAGACTGATGGGGAGTCTTATGTCGCACGACAAGGACAGTTAAACCGCCTTAGTGACTTCTATGTCGGACAACAGCGTACTCCTTTTGGCCATATTGGGCCGAAAGCAGCGTGCCCAATGGGTGATGATGGCTGTCAGGATATTTGGACTAAATATTGCCTTTTAGCAAGGATATAAGTTCAAAATCAATTTAAAGTGGATCCAAATCATGGGTTCGGATCGGGGTACTCACAGATGCAACGCCAAAGCTTTGGCGTTACATTAGCTTACTATGTCGTTGCATTAGGCCTAATGCAACGCAAGATAATGCAACGGCCATTTGGCGTTACATTAGGCCTAATGTAATGGTTTTTGGGCCCTAATGCAACGAAAATTGGCGTTACATTAGGTCAGAAATGTAGTAGTGTTTTATGGTTATATTTCATTCGGGTTCAAACGCCCACGTTATGATTATATTTCTTGTTATGATTTTCCTATTATAGTTATTTATCTTTCGGGTACAAACGACCGCGTTATGATTATCTTTCATGTTATGATTGTCTTTCCTTTTATGGTTATATTTCATTCGGGTACAAACGCCCGCGTCTTTCATGTTATGATTGTCTTTCCTTTTATGGTTATATTTCATTCGGGTACAAACGCCCGCGTTATGATTATCTTTCATGTTATGATTGTCTTTCCTTTTATGGTTATATTTCATTTGGGCACAAACGCCCCTATTATGATTATCTTTCTTGTTATGATTGTCTTTCTTTTATGGTTATATTTCATTCGGGTACAAACGCCCTTGTTATGATTATCTATCCTGTTGTGGTTATCTTCCTTTTATTTGGGGTGACTCCCCTAAACAGTCACTGTTCGGGTATACGAAAGCCCTTGTTATCTTTATATTTCGGGTGACTCCCCTAAACAGTCAATCTTCGGGTGACTCCCCTAAACAATCAATCTTTCGGGTGACTCCCCTAAACAGTCAATCTTCGGGTGACTTCCCTAAACAGTCAATCTTTCGGGTGACTCCCCTAAACAGTCAATCTTCGGGTGGCCTTTGCATATTAGCTTTGGTGGCCTTTGCACCCCCTTTGTAAGAGGCAATCTGACCAGGCTATCCTGTGTCGTACGACAGACCCTCTTCTGAGGAGGTCCTGTGTCGTACGACACTCAAGGTCCCTGGATAGACTGCCTCATGCCTTCTTTGTAATTTAAGTTCATCAATTGTAATCTGGGATGTGGCCTCCCACAATAAATGGCTCACAAGTTGTAATTCCTCCGTTGATCAATAAAGCAAATCATTAAAACGCCTTTTATTACATATTTTGTCTCACACAATTTGCACACACATTTGGATGTTTTGGATGTTGAACATTGAAAGACTCGTCTACAGACGAGGCATGTTGGGTGAACTCTCGGTTCTTCCCAACACGTAACCTGACCCCCGAACCCATTTTCTCTTTCAAAAAGGTTTTCAATGTTTCCTTAAAAACGGCGTGGCGACTCCTAAAATTTATTTTATTTTTTCGGCGAGCGTTCATTCAGTCTCTTCAATAAGTTAAAAGATCACCTTATTATCTTCTATATTAAGTCCAACAAAGCACCTTTCCCTCGTGAGAGGTTAGCATTCCCATGGGAATCTAGGTCGCCCTTAGATAGCTCGGAACATACTTCAACTAGGTCTGATTCCCCTGTTTCTATGTCTTCTGTAGATATGGCGGTTCAACAACCTTCAAACTCTGCAGCGTCAAGCTCCTCCGGGAATATCGTAGACAAAGTTTGCTCGACTGTGGTGCCAGGCCGCAACGAAAGGGGGTATGTGTCCCCTAAAGCCGGCCATAGGGAGGAAGAATACTGCATCCCGCATTAAGATCTTCCATGATTTCTTTGAGGTACCCCGTGATGATTTCCATCTAACCCACTTCACTGAGAGGTAAAGGAAGGCTCAATCTTGGATCCATTGGGGCCTTAGTACAACCAAGGTAGCCTTCCTCTATGGCCAAATTGAGGCCGGCCTACGCCTACCCCTTGACCCTTTCATCTGCGAATTTCTTGAGTGTTTGGCCGCTGTCCCCATGCAATTGGGTGTCAACACAATTAGGGTACTGGTATGCTTTGCCATTGTGAGCAGGTTCGTGGGATACAAGCCCTGTATCGGTGTATGCACATTTCAAGGAGTTTTTTTAAGGTAGTTATGAACGAGAATACTTTTGGGCTTAGTACCCCCGCAAATGCCAAGGCCCCTAAACTATTCATCAATTTGCCCGATAAGGTTTCTGGGTGGAACAATCACATGATACTCGTCGAGAGTAGAAATGGATGGGAGCAGGGGGGATTCAGTATGGCGTCAGGAAGGGCAACTGACTCCCCTGAGTTTTTTTTAAAAAAAAAATTATCGAGTATTTATAAAAAAAAAAAAAAACTATAGGGATGCAAACTGTTATCTGTTATCTGAGAGTGGATTTATTGGATTTTCTGATGGGATTAGGGGTAGGACGGTAATCATAGAGGGGATGGTGTGGGGAGAGCAGTGGCGGTCATGGGAGTGGGGCTAAGATGAAGAAGGAAGAAAGAAGGAGGTAGATGAAGATATTTTTTGCACACCCTGACTCTAAATTCTAGATACGCCACTGGATGGGAGTTCCCTTTGCTCAAGGCATATACGGCGCATATGAAGGAGGAAGATTACACGGTCTAAGAGTGGAGCAATGAGCTCACTCGTAGGTTGACACTGGTGGCTCGAAGGAGCACCATAAGCTGGGCCACATTGGGGTCGGACAAGGACTTCTTCATTCAGGCCGGGATGATGCTGGGTAGAAAAAAAAGAGTTGTAGCCCCTCTTGTCCCAATAATCAAAAGCCTTAGATACCCAGACTGAATGATTCATGAGAGGTTTGCCATTGATTATGTCGATATATGTTGGGTTGCATAAATTCGCTATTAAGACTAGAGTATTCATTATATATCTTGTTAATTGTAATATAGAGTTATGTCCCAATTGGGATTTGGTGTATACTTGTTGGAACTTGTGTGTGGCTTCTTCAAACTTAACGGAAAACTTGACAGAAAAACTAACGGAAATTGGGAAGAACAATTTAGGAAGTCGAGTCTTGTGTAGCACAATTTCCGTAAGAAGTATTTGTCCCGCACAGGTGCTTACGGTTTAAATGGCAAACTTCTCGTGAGATAAAACGACTTATAATCACCAATAGGAGCACTCCAAATTGGTGGTAACTCTACGAACTAATCACTATTTAGAACTTTGGACTTTGAAAGATTTGATGCAACAAGATGCCAATGATTTGGGTATGTTTATCTATCTCACTATAGGGTAGGAAGGGTAGAAATACAGTATATGTGAATTGAAATTCGGAGGGGGAAGTATATAAGGAGAGTCAAAAGGTTTTGTGTCTTTTCCCTTGAAAAGGTGCAAACTTTCGAACAGCTGTGAAGGGCACGAGTCGTGCTAATTGGCACGAGTCGTGCCCACGACTCGTTCCCAAGCATTCCACTCGTTCTGGTCAGATTTGAGCAAATGGTCATCAGAATCCCACTCGTGCTCACGACTCGTGCTCAGAGTCCCCACTCCTTCTGATCAGTTTGAGCCAAAAACTCATCACCCAAAAACACTGTTCAAACCCAATTTGATCTACACGATCAAATTGACCTTTTAACTAACTTCTTGTTAAGTTACAAAAGACTATTGTCATTAATTCTCATTCACCCTAAATGGTTTTGAGATATTCAATGATTTTAGTAATCTACAACAAATGTAGAATACAATTTGTAACTAGTTCCGTTAACACATAACGAACTTCCGTTAGAAACTAGATCAACGTTAAGTTAAACCTAACTTTCCGTTATCCATTTCCAACAATCCCCCACATGAATAACAATTAATGCATGTATGCAATTTCGTCCAAAGTTCCGGCGAACTATTATTACATCGGGATAGATAGCTTGTCGCCTTGAATCTTCCCTAGTGAAATATTATCGGATATACTAGCCATTTGGTAGCGAGTCGCTTTGAACCAATGGATCGTAGGTTGTATACCAAGACAATAATACTCACATAATAATAGCTCTAATAGTTTTTCATTCTCACGGTTTTGTCCATTTCGGCCCTGGACCGTATCTCATTCATAAGCGTTCATTTAGAGGCGGCCTAATTACCTCTCGCTTTATATAGGTGATTCTCACTATAAGGAGTATCATGCACTACTCCACCCGAAGGTATAGAAATCATTAAAAGTTTTCTCAACTTATCCTCACCACTGCTGCATGTGCTAGTACTTGGACGTTCTGGGAATGAGTATTCAACATCTCTAGGTTAATAAACCGAGTTGTTGTTTTCAAGTAACTCTACTAGAACTTATAACTTGGTTATCTCATTGAACCAAGGGCCTGGGATCTCCATTTCTCAAGGTTGAGTGTCCGCTATAAGTCCTTTTGTTGTGGGTTTTAAACCCATTCCCTTAATGCTTATACGCTTGATCTCTATTACTACCCTTAGGTAGACGGATCTGATTTTGACTTCACATGGCTAGTTGTGACAGTCGCATTGAGATCAATTGTACTATGGTAGTGTGTCTAAGACCATTATGTCTAGACTTACCATGATGTTCTACACCTTTCCCTATTTCTCATTGTCGTCACAATGCCTTAGGTCATGTAGACACAAGCTTATTCCACGAAGGAATATCTTCCAAGACCATTCAACTTACATAGGAATTGTAATCTTTAATCATAAGTATATCTTTAAGTACACTAAGTACTATGATTATACTATTCCGGTGATTGATTACAATTACAATTAGACCTTTAGTCTATCTAGAATGATCAGTCCCTTCGAGTGATCAAATTCTTCTATCGGTCAGTTTCTTCATGTGGTTATTATCTCTGTACCGTTTCGATTTCCCAAATCTCTAAGTGGTTTGACCTCCTTAGAGTCTACTTTTCAGGAATATACTTTACAGAGAATACCTCTCAAGAATCTATTTGAACTTTCGAAGTACTTTCTTTTTTTAAGATAATGGAATTGTGATAGGACGATTCCTTCTGATGTTATAGAAATCTTTATTTCTAATATGACATCGGCTAATCCCATATCTTTCATGTCAAAGTTCTCCTTTAACATTTCTTTGGTATCAAATGATTCAGAAGTTCCTTTAACGTAGACACATTTGTCACATTCATTAATCTTGAATCCATTTGATAACATAGTTCTATCGAACTTCTCATGCCACTGTTTAGTTGCTTGTTTTAGTCCATATGAATACACAAGTAGATCCAACACGGTTGTGCGACATAGAACGCTCTGTTGTGTTAATGGGATAATCTTGCATAAATCATCATTTCCTTTTGACAACTATCCTGGCTTTATACTTATCAAATGCATCCATAAGCTTTATACTTTCTTTTAAGAATCCAATTGCAACCTAATGGTTTGCAACTTGGAGGAAATCTACCAATTCCCAAGTATTATTAAGCATTATGAATTTTATCTCACTGTTAATAGCCTCTTTCCAGAACGAACTATCCGGGCCGAGATAACGCTTCCTTAACAGCTTGCCGATTCGTTTTCCAACATAAATGATAGAAAATCGTGACCAAAAAACTTTTCCACTCTTGCCCTTTTGCTACGTCTAGGTCCTTCATCTTCTACTTGAGATGGACCGTTTGTAGATTCATATGTTCTCTTTTGAGAATTTACCTTATTTCCTGTCCTTAGCAGGAAAGATATTTTTCAAAGAATACTGCATTCCTTGATTCTATTTGTCTGTAGAGACTATCTTTCAAGATCCTTTTATCAAGAAAAGTACTTTTCACTCTTTAGACTAGACCTCTTGAAAATTCTTCTTATTGAATTTAAGAGTCTAACATTTTAAAAGTTTCATCCTTGGTACATCTAGTTTTTGCAACCCAACGGTTCGCATAAGGAAGATCAACCATCTTCCTAATAGAGTAGGATGAATTTGTCCTTCAACTGTATACCACTTACAGTTTTTATAAATTTTCTTATTAAAATTTATACATTTCCTATCATTTCAAGGAAGTGTATTCTTTAAAGAATATAACGTGTCTTGCTTAAGTATTTCTACTTTAGACAAATACCCCACAGTTTAGGTATTTATAAAACAGCTTACGAACACTTCAAATTCGTTAGGAGTTTTTATCATCAAATAATCTTCCAAATATATGATGATCCATTCTTTTAACTGTTAACATTTTAACAGTTTCTGTTAATACTTAGAAGTTCATATCAATAGAACTTATGTATTTCGCTTGTACCCCCACACTTGAGGTGTACCTCCACATATCAAATATTTTATGAATGTCCTAATTCATATTTAATATTTTCTTTTATGTGGAGTCATTTAATTGTAATAACCATGTTATCTACAATGTATTTCATCTTCTTGAGATGAACCGACGACATAGTCATAACTATGTTTTTAAGTGAGGTCTCTTCAACCATTTTCCTTGTTTGAAGAATACTGCATTGCCAATGGAAACGTAATCCATGGTTTTTGGGTCCTATCTTAACCTCTTTAGGTTTAGATATTTCTACCTATGCTAGGTATACCCACATAAGACGGAACTTATCAATAAGGAGTTCACCATCTCCTTAAAAGTTCTAACTTTCTTTTTTCTGTGATTCAATTGATTTGAGTGTGTAAGAAGCATTCGTTTGATAAATAAGTGTCAGCGTCCCAACAATTATTTTTTCAAACGGTACTACATACTAACCATCTCTATCACTACGAAATTCTTAATTTTTTAATTAAGATGAATCACAAACCTTATTGTTTACTTTAAAACTTTAAGGTTTTACTCTTACTTTTTCAAAAGATGAACTTTTGCATTATCAAATGCAATCATTTTACTATCTCTGGTTTGAACTGATTTCTACAAAAGAAATCACAATTGATTTGCGAATCAAACTTCATCTTAGGTAGTAATTTTAAATTAACTCGTCGACTTAGTGAATTTAAATTTACACGACCTAATTGAACACGCCAAATAATTGGAACACTTCAAACCAAGTAAATAAAATTTGAAATTTTATTCTTCGCACTTAGGCGGATAGAACAATTACAATTCAAGTTAAGGAGTCCTTCTACAAGGTACCCTTTACTAACACAATAACCACATTTGGTTAGTTCAAACTTATCCCGATAGACTAAGTTGCTCGAAGTTCAATGGAACATTTCCATCTTTATTCACATTGGCTTGAAGAGGGTTTCCACCTTGGTTGTTGATTCTAGGATGTCGACATTCCCTAGCCATATGCCCGGGTTTGCCACAATTAAAACAACCACCTTTAACCTTCTTGGCGGTCCTCTTCACTTTCCCGGTGTTCTTTCTCTTGTTTTCGGTACTTCTTTCCACCAAGTTCACTTGCGGTCTTTTAGTCACAATACACATAGTATTGTGCATCTCGAGAAAATCCCAAAGTTCTCTCGCGGTCTTTATGCCACAACATACCTTGTATTGTGCATAATCCAAGCCATTAAGAATATAATTGCGACACAAGAAATCGCTGTGATTCCTTGTATCCAAGTCATTATTTGCTTTGAATTCATCCTCGTCGGATATCAATGGTGGATATTCCCAAAGAAAATGCACCAATTTTATTGTTGTCAAATAGACCAACATTTTCTGTTGCCACTTCTTAAAGTTCATCCCGGTAAGAATACCCGATCTTTCTGCATGTACGAATACATGAGACGGATGGAGAGCATTAAGAGGTGCAACCCTTGAGGTTGTACGTGAAGGAGGTTTCTTACCATGAACCGGGTGAGACGGTGTAACATTGTTGAACGTAGCGTCACCTTGAGAAGGAGGCGTAACATTCCCTTGACTTGATTCGGTGAAATCTTTCTCGTTTGCCATGTTTTGAAGATCTTGAAGAAGCGTGAAATACTTCTTATGATTGTTGGAACTTGTGTGTGGCTTCTTCAAACTTAATGAAAAACTTGACAGAAAAACTAACGAAAATTGGGAAGAACAATTTAGGAAGTCGAGTCTTGTGTAGCACAATTTCCGTAAGAAGTATTTGTCCCACACAGGTGCTTACGGTTTAAATGGCAAACTTCTCGTGAGATAAAACGACTTATAATCACCAATAGGAGCACTCCAAATTGGTAACTCTACGAACTAATCACTATTTAGAACTTTGGACTTTGAAAGATTTGATGCAACAAGATGCCAATGATTTGGGTATGTTTATCTATCTCACTATAGGGTAGGAAGGGTAGAAATACAGTATATGTGAATTGAAATTCAGAGGGGGAAGTATATAAGGAGAGTCAAAAGGTTTTGTGTCTTTTCCCTTGAAAAGGTGCAAACTTTCGAACAGCTGTGAAGGGCACGAGTCGTGCTAATTGGCACGAGTCGTGCCCACGTCTCGTTCCCAAGCATTCCACTCGTTCTGATCAGATTTGAGCAAATGGTCATCAGAATCCCACTCGTGCTCACGACTCGTGCTCAGAGTCCCAACTCGTTCTGATCAGTTTGAGCCAAAAACTCATCACCCAAAAACACTGTTCAAACCCAATTTGATCTACACGATCAAATTGACCTTTTAACTAACTTCTTGTTAAGTTACAAAAGACTATTGTCATTAATTCTCATTCACCCTAAATGGTTTTGAGATATTCAATGATTTTAGTAATCTACAACAAATGTAGAATACAATTTGTAACTAGTTCCGTTAACACATAACGAACTTTCGTTAGAAATTAGATCAACGTTAAGTTAAACCTATCTTTCCGTTATCCATTTCCAATAATACTATTGGGTTGGGGGGGATAAACATATTTTGGTTCTAAATAAAACTGCCCACGAAGTGACATTTGAATTATGTACTTCGTCCCCCCAAATTAATATCTAATTTGCACTTAATTTGAGATATACTTGCGAAATTGAAATTTAATCATATTTGTAGCATTATGCGTAAAACAAACCTTTGTCTTATCATATATATTGTGTCATTCGTATAAGGCTCCGTTTGTTTGGGGAAATTTTTTTTTTCCATTTTTGGTATTTGTTTAGCACCGAAAAGTGGGGAAAATATTTTTCAAAAAATATTTTCTCACTTTTCTAAGTGAATTAATTGCTAAAATCTAGGGAGAAACGTGTTTCTCCATAATTTATGGAGAAACGGGTTTTTTCCATCGTTTCCGTCGGTGCTCTCTAGATTTCTGATTATTCATTTTGTAAGTTTCTGGATATCCAGAACCTTTTGAAATGATATTCAGAAATTTTTGTATTAGATATCCAGAACCTTTTGAAAGGCTTCTGAATATCAATATTAAATGTTCTGGATATCCAGAACTCTTTGAAAGTGATATCCAGAATCTTTTTAAGTTGATATCCAAAAAATTTGTATTACTCATGACCTTGCCTTAGCCCTTGGTCTTGGCCCTTGGCCTTGGCCTTTGGCCTTGACCAAGTATATATATCCAGAAATCACTAAAAAGTATATTCAGAAATTAAGAGAAAGGATATCCAGAAATTTTGTATTGACCATGACCTTGGCCAAATCTATATCCAGAAACCAGTGAAAATTATATCCAGAAAACAGTGAAAAGTATATCCAGAAAAAAGTGAAGGCCATGATCAGAAAGTTGGTATGTGTTGGTCTCATTCTAACATAACTTCAGGATATCATGATCAAAGGATTCTGGATATCCAGAACCTTTGAGACTGATATCCAGAAGTTTTTTTAATGCACTACAAGAAACAGGCTTATTTACGGCGGTTAAAATCCGCCGTAAATACCACGCGCCCCGCCGTATATAGTATTTACGGCGGACTAGCCGCCGTAAATAGACCCCCGTATAAATCATCGCCGTAAATACTATATACGGCGGTGACACCCGGGCCAGAATATACTATATACGGCGGATACACCACGCCGTAAATACTATATACGGCGGATATACCACCGCCGTATATAAATGAAATACATACGTATATTTGTATTTGAGTGATCTTTATACGGCGGTATGTGTAACCGCCGTAAATAAGAGACGAGTCGTCCGCTCTTTAACGAGTCGTCCCAGTTGCACCCCCACCAGGTTCCCTCGTCCAGACGAGTCGTCCAAGGCCATTTTATACGGCGGTGACTATATCCGCCGTAAATAACTTAATAGGGACGACTCGTCCACCGTGGCACGAGTCGTACCATTTACACCCCCTACTGGTTCCCTCGTCCCCCCTTTGGGCACGAGTCGTCCCTAGTTTTATACGGCGGATTTTGTCACCGCCGTAAATAAGCCTATTTTTTTTTTCCCAGCTTTGTATAATTAATTTTCCCCCAAAAAATACGTTCACAAAAACCAAATTCAACCTGTACACACACAAATAAAACCTGTATATAACCAAAAATACACAAATGCAATCAATATTTACAATCTACATATTAACACAATTAATGTTGAATGTATCCAGACATAATAACCATTATACGAAAAAGTTATTAGTTGTTGAATGTATCCAAAATACACAATGTCTAAAATTCACAACACCTATTCATTACCGTCATTTCCATCGCCGTTCCATCCAACAACGTTTCAATTCATCAATTTGTTGTTGTAGCGCTCGGCGTTCCTCCTGAAGTTGTTGTTGTAATTGCTCCTGAAGTTGTTGTTGTAATCGTCGGCGTTTCTCCTCATTTTGTCGGCTCCTCCTCCCGAAGTTGTCTTTCAAAATCTGCTCGACCCCCGCCACCGCCTCCAACAAACTGTCGAGAAGTTGGGGATTTACCAAACACCTTAGTTTTGTTAAGACCGCCTCCCATACATCGCACTCTCCCGTGGTCATCAGGGCCCATCATACCAACAAAAATATTTTCACGCGCCGTGGGAGAGTTTTGTTGCTCCTCTGGCACTCCTCAATTGCATCATTAAGCGTTTCTTTGTAACAAAAACAACATGTTCAATATAAATGTTTTAACTTTAATTAATATTATGAAAATGAAGTTAGAAATGAAAAAAGTATTCTATAGAATAACAAAACTGAAACAGAAAAGGTTGAAACTTTAACTTACAATCATTTGAGTGGTTTCTTGATCTGCGGGTGTTTTGCCCGTGCGCGTATGTATGAAAATGCTTAAGCGATCAGTTGGTAAACCCTTTTCGTCTCTCTACAATTTATAATAGAATCATTTGACCAAAAAAAATATATTTATATACGATACAATTGAGAACTAAATTGAACGATGACAAACCTCTTTGATGACCTACTCAAATTGATTTACGAATTGATTTGCGGGTGTTTTGCCCTTGTTTTTAGATTTGATAATCCAATTGAAAATCTACTACCAGGATATGAGCTCAATTTGAAGAAGATTACATTTGATAATTGAATTGAAATGCTAGTATTACAGACAAAACCTAGCACAGCAAAACACATCAATGAAAAAATCACAACACAAACATAAATATTCAGTCAATCAAAGAGAGAATGAGATACAGATCGAAGAAATCAACAAAAACCAAAAATTAAAAGTAATAAAATACGCTATACCTACCTGATTTTGGTCACCGGCGTCGGATTTTCAAGCCCTAGCTATGGAGGATTGAAGCTCTGTCTGTAGGAGAGAAAGGGAGGAGATACCGCGAAACTGAATAGGAAAATTTGGGTTTCCCGGTATTTAATAACATTTACGGCGGATATTGTACACCGCCGTAAATAATGGTATTATTTACGGCGGACGCGTATCAACCGCCGATAATAAGTAACTATATACGGCGGCTGCTGATATACCGCCGTATATAACCTCGATCCCGTATACGTACACGTTCAATATACGTACATTGCTTATTTACGGCGGACGCGTCCGCCGTATATATTAGGTATTTACGGCGGCGGTTCATACCGCCGTATATATAATATATATACGGCGGACGCGTGTTTGCCGCCGTATATGGGCGCCGTAAAAAGCCTGCTTTCTTGTAGTGATGAATGCAAAAAAAAATTATAATTTTTTTTTTTTTTGGAAAAACACGTTTCTCCATAACTTATGGAGAAACGCATTTCTCCGGAGACCTACTCAAATTGATTTACGAATTTTTCCTAAGTAAAATATTTTTCGAAAAATGATAACACCCTCTGGTACACACACCCCTCCCCCCACGTTACCCACCCCACATCAACCACCCCTACCCCATCATCCCCCTGCCAACCCCCCTACCCCCCCCCCTTACCGTCTTCCCATGATTATTTTCATCAATTTATTTCACCATCTATATATACACAGACTTCACATATGAATTTGTAGTGCAAGATTTTGCATTTTCAGATTCCTCCCTTCCCTTTGACTTCCCATTAATCTCCTTCCATCTTTGAACGTAGCCACCACCATGACCCCCACCCCCTCCCCCCGTCGAGTAAAAAAAAATTAATCATTTTAAATTTATTTTTAACAACTCTTTCCCCACTCCACTCACCCCCTGCCACCCTACCCCCCACCCCACCCCACCCCACCCCATTGGGTCAAAAATAAATTAATCGTTTTTCGAAAAAAAAATTGTAGTTAAATGGGGGGGTTGTTAAAAATAAATTTAAAATGATTAATTTTTTTTTGACTCGACGGGTGAGGGGGGGTTGGTGGGTGGGGTGGGGGGGTGGGCTGGGCTGGCAGGGATAGGGCTGTAAACGAGTCGAGCCGAGCCGAGCTTTTGATGTTTCGAGCTCGAGCTCGTTAACTTTTAAACGAGCTCGAGCTTTTCTCGAGCTCGAGCCCAGAATGCCTGTTCGAGCTCGGCTCGAATCAAGTTTCGAGCTTTTCGCGAGCTGACTCGCGAACTTTTCCCGAGCTGCTCGAACTCGAGTAATAACGAGCAGAGCTCGAGCTTCGACTTATTTTTTAAAAAAAATCTGAAATTAAACGAGCTTTATTGAACCCTAATTCGAGTTGTAATCGAACTCGAGCCTAAACGAGCTTTTATATATATATGTATATACATATATATATATATATATATATGTGTATATGTATATGTATATGTATGTGTATGTATATGTATATGTATGTGTATGTATATGTATATGTATGTGTATGTGTATGTATATGTATATGTATGTGTATGTATATGTATATGTATGTGTATGTATATGTATATGTATATATATATATATGTATATATATATATGTATATATATATATGTATATATATATATATACACTAAAATTCATTCGAGCTTTTAATGAGCCGAGCCCGAGTCGAGCTCAAACGAGTCGATCTCGAACAGAGCTCGTCGAACATACGAGCCGAGCTCGAAAAAATGACGAGCTTAAAAATCGGTTCGAGCTCGAGCTCAACTCGAGCCCACTCGAACTCGAGCTTTTTTCGAGCCGAGCTCGAGCAGGCTCGTTTCATGTAACAGCCCTAGGCAGGGAGTGGTGAGTGGATTGGGGAGGTAGGGAGTGGGGGGAGGGGGGTGGTAGTGATGAGTAGGGTGAGGGTAGTGAAGGTGATTGGGGTGGATAAATTTGTAATCAACTCACTCAAACATTTTTCAGAAAATATTTTCCTTATCAAACAGTCAAAAACATATTTATTTTATTTTTCAAAAAATATTTTCATTTTCCGAAAAACATTTTGCCGGAAATCATTTTCCGAAAAATATTTTACGCTAAACAAACGGAGCCAAAATTTGAATTAGAAGGTGGGTATGAAAAGGGAGAATATGATATTTTCAATAAACTATTCATATTCTTTATGAGATTTTTTTATACATATTCTTTATGAGATTTTTTTTTCCTTTTTTTTTTTTTTTTTTTTTGTAAAATAGATATTCATGTTTATGGAGTATATTTTAAGATTTGCATTGCTAGAGGTGCATCATATGTATCAAGTTCTGGGCCAAATCGAACCCAAGCTAAAAACGAAAGCGGTCATATGCGGCCGCATAAGTCATATGGGATAATGGGAGTAGTAGATTTTGACATGTTAATAGGGTTCCCAAGGGTGGGGAATTTGAAGCTATTCAGTATATCCTAGAGAGGGCGTATAGCCCCAACATTTTGGGCTTTGGGCCGCATCGCATCTAGCAAGCTTTTCTAAAACACTGGTATTAGGGCTAGCTAGTATACTCCCTCCGACCCAATAGTAGCTGTCCAATTTTTGGGTTTTACGCAAATTAAGAAAATAAGGAAAAAGTAAAAATGTTGTGAGTGTAATTTGAAAATATGAGAGAGAATGGGTGGAGGGAATAGTAAATTATAATAGTGTTGTGAGTATTAAAATAATGTAGGAGAGAGAATGAGAGAAGGGAATAGTAAAGATTCCTTTGCCAAAAAAGGAAAGTGAAAGCTTTTAACGGAACACCCAAAATGACAAAATGGGAAGCTTCTATTGGGACGGAGGAAGTATATACTAGCCATTCCCTAATAGCTAAATTAACACCGATGATATAATATCGACATCAGAGAGCAAACAATATTTGTTCGTTCATAAAAGGGGAATTTCAAAAAGGCATTCTAGAGATAATTATGGGACGTACTGAGTATATCAAAAATGGAAAATTCTCTTCTAGTGATTTGAATTTGGCGTTTATCCGGTGTTAGTTTGTAATTAAAGAACATTTCTGGAACACATTTTTGGTATTTGATATTTGTTCTGAAGCTACTGTTCTGTGATCAGAAGCTAGACCTGAGTATCTAACAGTCTAGTTTAGTTGGTTCTAGTGATCTAGAAGTATACCTAATTTGGCATTGTATATGGCAATAATTTGGTTAGATCTTAAATTGTATGTCTGTATTTTCTTACACATATTAATAAGATTTATCCTCCCCTGCTATTGAACATAGCTAACGGAGATTAGTAAACCACGTAAATATGTACTCCCTCCGTCCACACATAGTTGCTTCATCGTTACTGTTTGTGCGGGGATTAAGAAAAAAATAATTATATAGATGTTGTGAGTGTAAAAGTAAAATAGGAGAGAGAATAAGTGGAGGGAATAGTAAATTATAATGGTGTTGTGAGTATTAAAATAATATAGGAGAGAGAATGAGTGGGATAGGATTAATATTTTAATGATATAAACTTTCCTTTTTAAGTAAAAAAACAAAATGTGAAGTATGTATTTAAACGCCCAAAAGAGAAAGTGTGAAGTAAGTATGGGCGGAGGGAGTATATTTTTTGTTACTGTTTATGTAAATATTTTATTCTGCGGCTATAACATTGGTTAATAAGAAATGTCATCTAATTAATAAATTTGCCATTGCTATTAGCTAATTTAGATTTAATAAATTTTTTATCAAAATTTTTAAAATTATTTACAGAAAATAAACTAGTATTATTTATGAACTTGTCACTCGCATTAGCATATTAAAAAAAAAAAACTGAGTAGTTTGGAATTTTTTTTGCAGCTTGTAATTTTGGGCAAGATATTATTTAACTGAGTCGTTCTCGTGTAAAACAAGTTCTAGGATACGCTATCCTAGAACCTGTTTTGCGTAAGTGTCTGTGTCTTCTCTGTTATTATAAAGTGCCTCTTACAAAATTAGAAAGTGTCTGTTCTAAAATAACACTAATAAAACATTTAAATCGATTGTAATGTTAAATAATAACGGTGATATTGTTGAAAAATAGTGCATGTTGTAGTGTTAAAAAGTGTCTGTTGTAGTATTCAAAAGTGCCTCTTGTAGTATTGAAAAATGTCTGTTGTAATATTGAAAAGTGTCAAGTGAATTAAAAAACACATGCCTGTTGTAGTGTCAAAAAGTGCCTTTTGTAGTATTGAAAACTGCCTTCTACAGTATCAAAAAATGCCTGATGAATTTTTGTAAGTTTCAAGTGAGTTCAAAAATACATGCCTGTTGTAGCGTTGAAAAGTGCCTCTTGTAGTATTCAAAAACTGCCTTGTACAGTGTCAAAATGTGCCGGTGCATTTTTCGTATGTTCCAAAAGTGTCTTTTGTAGTATTGAAAACTGCCTTCTACAGTATCAAAAAATGCCTGATGAATTTTCGTAAGTTTCAAATGAGTTCAAAAATACATGTCTGTTGTATCGTGGAAAAGTGCCTCTTGTAGTATTCAAAAACTGTCTTATACAGTGTCAAAATGTGCCGGTGCGTTTTTTCGTAAGTTCCAGTTATTTACAAAAATGTTACCGCGCCTATTGAAAAGTTCTACTTATTTACAAAAATGCCACTGCGCACAATTTAAAACACGTTCTACGCTCAGCGAGCGTAGAACACGTTTCACCCAAAATTTTGTGTATTTAACTAGCTACGATTGGACCAACCATTAATGAAAAACAAACAACAATAATTCATGCAATTATTACTATGCCATCTTATTTAATAATTGAATACAATACATACCATGGATATTTGATGAGCCCGGATCAGTTAGATCGGGCCTAAGCTCGGTCTGATCCAAAGACTCAGTATGATGTGGTGTCCCCTAGACCGCCAGAGTCAAGACCGCGGACAGATAGACCCCTGAGGTCAAGACCGTGTTCCTCTCATCATCATCCTACTCCAGATCGAAGGGATCCTGACCGTCATCCTGGTGACCGCATGAGTTGTGATCGCAACATCCGTGCCCGCGTCAATTACCATTGACCGTGCCTAAGATGTTGACCGCGGTCTTATACCAGACTCCCGATCGATATCAAGGCTTACTGAGCAAGTTATCTTACTAGCTCTGACATGCAAATAGCCGGCTCATTCCCATCACATTTAATGCGGCTCAGTCAGGCGTCCACCATTGCATTTAACGTGCCGCGCGGAATACACCGCTCCTGTCCACATCAGCGACATCCCCTCTGACAGTGAATCTTTCTTTCCTGACAGATCCAATCAGATGCGGACACTTGTATGCGATCAAGGACTAAAGTGCCCTTTAGGGCTGATCTCATGGCTTACATCAGCGGGGCAGCTCCCCATTGCCTATAAATAGAAGACCTTTATCCCCTTGGGCAAGGTAAGTGCCAAATCTATATTGTAAGCCATATACTCAAACCCTGAACACTCACACACATTCAAGGCATTTCAAGCCTTATAATCTCAGTATTCTTTCTCTCACACCCGAGGGCCTGAGTTGGATTAACATCCAACTTTGACCTTAACGGTGCTTCGTTTGTGTTGTGTTCATAGGTACCGCACCAACTAAATATATCCTACCAGATATCCTCAACCGTTCTGACCCTGAATTGTTTGGCGTCATCAGTGGTTCCATTGCCGGGAAATATCATTTGTTTCTCGTAAATCTTTTGTTTTCGGACACCCATCGTGTTCTAAACAACTAGCTGTCAAAAAGCCTTTCTTTTACAGCCATTTTTTCAAACATGTCTAGAATTTTGAAAAATGTCGATCATTTGACAATCCAAGAGGATGACCAGACCTCCCCTTCCAATGTCAACAAAGATAGACCAAGCACCTCCATTTTTCAGAGAATGGGGGGTCGTTCTCAAAGCCTAAACAGTCTCTCCCCTGCTCAAAAGGTTTTGAGGAGGCTGTCCGAGGAAGCCCGAGCCGAAAATCCTAAACACCAGCCCTAAAACTGTTATCTGTTATCTGAGAGTGAATTTATTG
Source organism: Adenophora triphylla var. japonica (assembly GCA_022495995.1). Taxonomy (NCBI): domain Eukaryota; kingdom Viridiplantae; phylum Streptophyta; class Magnoliopsida; order Asterales; family Campanulaceae; genus Adenophora; species Adenophora triphylla. Next base: position 153,022 of record JAFEMH010002997.1, read on the forward strand.
AATTTTCTGATGAGATTAGGGGTAGGACGGTAATCTGAGAGGGGATGGTGTGGGGAGAGCAGTGGCGGCCATGGGAAGGGGGCTAAGATGAAAAAGGAAGAAAGAAGGAGGTAGACGAAGATATTTTTTGCACATCCTAACTCTAAATCTTAGATACGCCACTGGATGGGAGTTCCCTTTGCTCAAGGCATATACAGCGCATATGAAGGAGGAATATTACACGGTCAAGAGTGGAGCGATGAGCTCACTCGTAGGTTGACACTGGTGGCTCGAAGAAGCACCATAAGCTTGGCCACATTCGGGTTGGACAAGGACTTCATCATCCAGGCCGGGATGATGCTGGGTAGCAAAAAAAGAGTTGTAGCCCCTCTTGTCCCAATAATCAAAAGCCTTAAATACCCGGACTAAGTGGTTCATGAGAGGTTTGCCATTGATTATGTCGATATATGTTGGGTTGTATAAATTCGCTATTAAGACTAGAGTATTCATTATATATCTTGTTAATTGTAACAGCGAGTTATGTTCCGGGGGGGGGGGGGGATAAACATATTTTGGTTCTAAATAAAACTGCCCACGAAGTGACATTTGAATTATGTACTTCGTCCCCCCAAATTAATATCTAATTTGCACTTAATTTGAGATATACTTGCAAAAATTGAAATTTAATCATATTTGTAGCATTATGCGTAAAAAAAAAAAAAACTTTATCTTATCATATATATTGTGTCATGAGTATAAATGTGAATTAGAAGGTGGGTATGAAAAGGGAGAATATGATATTTTCAATAAACTATTCATATTTTTTATGAGATTTTTTTTTATACATATTCTTTATGAGATTTTTTTTTTCCTTTTTTTTTTTTTTTTTTTTTTGTAAAATAGATATTCATATTTATGGAGTATATTTTAAGATTTGCATTGCTAAAGGTGCATCATATGTATCGAGTTCTGGGCCAAATTGAACCCAAGCTAAAAACGAAAACGGTCATATATGCGGCCGCATAAGTCATATGGGAGTAGTAGATTTTGACATGTTAATAGGGTTCCCAAGGGTGGGGAATTTGAAGCAATCCAGTATCCTAGAGAGGGTAGGGGTGGCAAATGGTACTGGACCGTACCAACCAACCCGCGTACCAACCGTACCAATTATAATTGGTACACATTGGTAACATAAGTCGGTATACCGAAGTCTCGGTACGGTAGTACCGTACCAATTGTGCCTAATCGGTTGGTACACGGTATACAATTCCGACTTCGGTTGGTATACCGAGTACCGACTTTTTTTTTTTAAATATATATATACATATATAATATAAAAAATAAATCTAACCCTAAATTAAATCTAACCCTCTGTCTCTCCCTCTCTCCTGTCTCTCTCTAGCCGCAAACGGGCTACCTGAATCGTCTTCTTCCTCCAACAACAATGGCGAATGGCGATCCTCACCATTGTCGCTCCCTAAATCGCCCTCCTCACCTAGTCTCTCCCTCGTCGGCCAATCCTTCTCCACGAAATCGGGACCAAACCTCAATCTCCCTCACCGTTACCTCTCTCTCAAACCCAATCGCCATCACCACCATTTCTCCATCGTCCCCAAAATCCCTTCACCGATTTAATCTACCTCTCAACCAACAACGACCCAACCCCCTCTAAATCGCCTCACCGTGCTCTCTCTCTCATCTTCGTCTTCCTCTAGCTCCCCCAAAACCGGCGACCTTCTTCACCAAACAACGCCCCTGTTTCCCTCAATCTTCCTCACCAACTCTCTCTCTGTATACCCAATCAACAACCCAGGTCCCTAATCATTCAAGCCTTCTCTCAGAAAACTGTTTGGGAAAAAGGGGGAGAAGGTGATATTCAACACGCTAATACTCAGTTAGTACTCTTTCTCTCCGTATTTGTTTTTTTTTAATTTGATTTTCAATATGCTTGTTGTTTCTGGGCCTATCCACATTCTAAACTCCCTTACTTTGCTAAAACTTCGGTTTAACCATCAATGTTCTTCTGTTTTTTTTTTTTTGTTCTACTGCTAGTCTGTTACTGATTTCTTGTGTTAGTTTTTGCTCCGTTTTGAATTTTGTGCTTTCGCTTACACGCATTTAATATTCTATTTGCTTAATTGCTTATTTTATTTATTTTATTTGGAATTTAGAAAGTTGAGGATGGTTATTTGTGTGAAATTTACTCTAGTGTTTGCTGCTATTTCAGATAAATTATCCTTTTTGAGTCAGTCTGATGCTTGTGTTGGTAACAATCTTTTAAAGTTTTCAAGGGAATTTGAAGTTTTCTAGTGACCCAGACACCATTTTATTGCCTCAGTTTGCTGCAACTGCCTTCTGATTGAATTAATGGCAAGTGATTTTAGTATGTGCTGGGATAATAACTTGGATTTACAATTTTTTTTGTCTTCAATAACAATTGGTATTCGTCGAATACCAACCGTACCAACCGATACCAACCGTACCGATAAACTTGGTATACCGACTTTTTTGGTTGGTACTGGTACGGATTTTTGTGTACCAATTCATACTTGGTTGGTACACGGTACAAGCAAAATGACGCCGGTATACCAACCGAACCACCCCTAAGAGAGGGCGTATAGCCCCGACATTTTGGGCTTTGGGCCGCATCTAAGCAAGCTTTTCTAAAACACTAGGATTAGGGCTGACTAGTGGCCATCCCCTAATAGCTAAATTAAGATTTTTCTTTCAAAATATAGGTTTTTAAAAATTTATATACTAAAATAACATTCTATAAATATTATAAATATTATGTACCAAAGTAACACTTTCTTGTTGGAGTTCGGAATTGGTAATTCCGGAATAAGGTAATCCGGCATTGCAATTTCCGAAATTCTTTTTTTTCTTTTACAAAACTGAATTAAGAAAATAAATTTTCGGAAAATTCAATTCCAGAATTGCCATTTCCGGAAATCATTTTTTTTTTTACAAAACCGAAAAACTGGGATTTCGTAAAATAAATTCCGGAAATGCAAATTCCGGATTCATTTAAAATTGAATTCCGGAAATGCAAATTCCAGACTCTCGTTACCATTGGTGGATACCTCATTGCATTCTGAACCTGTAAGCACAAACGAGGATGAAAACTCCTCTGAAGGTGTTGAGTTACTGGTAGAAGAAGACTAAGACTATGAAGTGAAAAGCTTGTTGCCATTGCTGGTTAGTCCATTGCTTTCTGAATCTGAAAACATGAATGAGGAAAAGTTGTCAAAGGAAAATTCTCTAGTTTCTGTTGAAGCTGTTGAATTACTGGATGAAGAAGAATTTAAAGGGAAAAGCTCGTTGCCATTGCTAAATAGTGCATTGGTTTTCGGATCTGAAAGCATGAACAAGGATGAATTCTTAACGGAAGCCATCCCAGCTTTTGCTGAAGTTGTCGGATTGGAGTTAGAAGACTATGAAGTGAAAAGCTCGTTGCCATTGTTGGATAGTGCCGAAGCTGAAAGCACCAATATTGGCAACTTCTCAATGGAAACCCCCCCAGTTGCTGATAGAGATCTCAAATTACTTGAAGAAGACTCAGAAGAAAATAATGCTGGGTCTGGTCAGATTGTAGCTGAGAAGGAACCAGACGTATGTGATGCAATAGTGCCGGCAATGGTTCAAGAAGATGTGGTTCCGGAATTGAATTTTCAGAAAAAATTATTTTCTTAATTCAGTTTTGTAAAAATGAATTCCGAAAATGGCAATTCCAGAATTGAATTTTCCGAAAAAATTATTTTCTTAATTCAGATTTAATAAATATTTCATCAAAATTTTTAAAATTATTTATAGAAAATAAACTAGCATTATTTATGAACTCGTCACTCGCAATAGCATATTAAAAAAAAAAAACTGAGTAGTTTGGAATTTTTTTTTGCAGCTTTGTAATTTTGGGCAAGATATTATTTAACTAGCTACAATTGGTCCAACCATTAATGAAAAACAAACAACAATAATTCATGAAATAATTACTATGCCATCTTATTTAATATTTGAATACAATACATGCATGGATATTAAATATATATCCAACTTTATTTTCATGGGCATTATCTCACATTCACAAATCACAATACAATACAATAAAAAGTAGGTAAAATACATATATCACAACCTTTAATTGATCATCACATTAATTCTTGTCCTCCAATAATTTGTTCAACCAATCCTGGGAACCCTGGTAGTGATACCACTTCGATCAACCCAAACCAGAACCCTATTGCAGATGTAAATAGGATTAATTATGGTCCCTTCCAATATGATCCGGGCGGTAACCAAACGGTTTTCCCTTTCAACGGTAGCTGCAGCTGTCGCTCCGCTCACTCGAATCAGCTCCGGCCATTCAGTCTTACCTATTTACAAAATAAACAGTAGAAGATCATGAAGTTAAAAGTATAATAAAAAATGAAACACTTCAAGAACTAATTGAAGAGGGTTTTGTTTTTTGCAGCTTCTACCTTGTTCAACTTGTTCACAATTTGCACTCATGCTGGCTGGTGAGTTATCCTTTTTTTTTTTTTTTGTATCTCTTACTAGGCTTACTATTTGTTGTGCTATTAATCGATTTGGTGCAAGAATATTTATAGCTGTACAATCTTTATTCATGTGAAGGGTTTATGTACATTTTTGACTTTAAAGCCTTTACTTTTAATGTATTTTAGCAAAATATTTGACAAATATTTTTTGATGGTAATATTTGACCATTATATACTATCCATCCATCTGTACATTTTGATTTTGGACATTACCACCGTAAGAATACTCTCTTCTTCCTACGAAAAATCAAAGTTACGAATTTCAAATCATTGACATTATCTTTTTTATGCTGTATACTCCCTCCGCCCCGCAAAACTTTACCCCTTTACTGTTGAGAACGGAAAATAAGAAATAATATTATTAAAGTAGGTGTTGTGAGTGGGAGGAGAGAATAGTAAATTTGAAAAGTGTTGTGAGTATGACAAGTGGGTCCCATGAATAAAGAAGTATTAAATAATTTCCTTTTTTAGGAAAGTGGAACTTTAAAGTGGGACGCCTAAAATAGTAAAAGGGGTAATGTTTTATGGGACAGAGGGAGTATATATTTATACAAAACATAGCCACCAAGTCAGTTAAGTCACAAAATATAGCCACTCTCTTAATACCCGCCTATTTTAAAGGTTAAATATCAATGACATTTTTACATTAAGGCAAGCAAACACTATTTGCTCCAAAACTGTTGTTTTCCCATCTAGGCCACCAGGTATCTATAGTATAAATGGCAACGGTGAACAGTTCTATGAACAGTTCCAATTTAATTTTTCCCATTTTGCCCCTCAAATTCTGTCAAGGTTCTTTATTTCCAGTTTTACTCTTAATTTTCAAAATAATTTTTTCCTCCTAAAATTTGAATTTTTGTAAAAAGGGATCCACATGAATAGTTGTATGAATAGTGTCAAAAGTTTTTTTCCCATTTTACCCTCACTAAGTTATCCCTTTCCCATTTTACCCTCACTTTTAATTAAAAAAATATCACGTGTCCTCGGACACGGATTTTTATTAGTTGCTTTACTTATTGCAACGAGTAATTGTCATTAATTTGAATGTATGATATTTTAACACAAAGATGTACTATAATATTTATTTATATTCAACAAGTAAAAATAATACTCTTTTCGTCCCATCCAAAAATGCAGAAAGTTGGTATTGGATGGGAATTAAGAAAAAGTGAAGTGTTTTGAATATAAAAAGTGAGATAGGAGAAAAAAAGTAGGGTATAAAATAGTAAGTGGATATTTATCATGTCACGTTATGGCAAGTAAGGTCGCGTACAAAAAGAAGTGTTAAAATGTTTTCATTTTGGGTGTTTGCCTTTTTAAATATGATACCCAAAATAAAAATTTATGCATTTTCGGGTGAGACGGAGTTAGTACAGCTTAAGCAGCCGACAATTAGAAAATTATAATTAAACAACCAACAATGCAACGGGTATTTAAAGGAATGCAATTTCCGTACGTACGTCGGATGCAATTCGTGTCTACTTTATTTGACTTTCAAACAATTGGTTTTAGCTGCAGATCATGAAGCATTGAAAATTTGACTATTCCGTACACGAAATCTATTCAGAGTCAGTTTTTTCTGTTAAGAATCAAAATTCTCAAGCAAATGAGGCGCTCGCCTCAATCTCAGCCAGGCGCCCGCCTCACGCAAAGAATCAATAGCCCTTCGACTGATGATGTTCCACTTCAGTTCATGTATTGTTATTTATTTGTATGTATCTCAGAATTAGTATAGTCTCAAAATGTTGTATATATATCTCAGTTTGTTCAATGGAAAATTCATTCATTGCCATAATCTTTACATGGTATCAGAGCCTTTGTGATCAAATAAAAACAATTTCCTTCCTTTCACCAGTTTGCCATCTTCTTCACCCACCATGGCTGGCCAAACCTCCAACGCCATCCCTAACACCGATGAACCCAATCGCCCTATTCTCTTGGTCAATCTCTCCCAATGCAAAACTTTAACACCTCTCACCTACTTAGTTTGGTCGTCCCAAGTAACATCCCTTCTCTTTGGCCTAGATCTTCTGCAATATGTAGATGGTACCCACCCCACACCCACTGAATTAATCACAACTGATGGCAAAGAAACACCAAACCCAGCTTTCAAAACCTGGAATAGACAGGATCGGCTCATTCTTAGTGCCCTCCTTGGAACCTTGGACACCTCTGTCGCTCCCCTTGTCTATCAAGCCAAAACTTCCAACGAGGCTTGGACAATCCTCAAGACAACCTACGTCAATCCCTCTAGAGGTCACATACTCCAACTCAAAGACAATCTTTCTTCTATCACCAAATCCTCCCTCTCTATCTCGGACTACATGCAAGCTATCAAAGCTTGTACCGACAAACTCGCCATTTTGGGAAAACCTCTAGATCCCGAAGACATTATCGCCACCGTTCTCAAGGGTCTCGATTATGACACCTACAAACCCATAGTCGACTCAGTTCGTGCCCGTGATGACCCAATCAGCTTCGAAGCCCTTCATGAGAAGCTCATTCATCATGAGCTCACTCTCAAACAACAAACTTCTTCACCTTCCTTCCCTATCTCAAATTTCCATGTTGCCCAAACCAAAGCCCACTCCTCCCATACACCCACCCGTTCTTACACAAACCATCCCATACCGCCAACACCAAGACAAAACCGAGCCAATACTTCCTCCAATCCATTCAAGGGAAAATGCCAATACCGCAGGTATGTTGGCCACGTTATATCCAGTGCCACAGTTCAAACGTGATTACCCTACCGTCAACTTTCCTCCTCCGCCTTCCTCAAACCGCACCAATCGCCCAAATTCTTCCCAAACACAACCCCAAGCCCACACCATGACAGCCCCTACCTCAACTCATTCTGTACCATGGCTTGTGGATAGTGGTGCAACTCATCACTTAACAAATGACCTCTCCACTCTTGCTCTCCATCATCCTTACGATGGAAGTGATGATGTTATCATTGGTGACGGCTCCTCGCTCTCCATCGAAAATATAGGTTCCTTTTTCATTCCTATCTCTCACTCTACACTTCAATTTCATAATGTCTTACATGTTCCTCAAATCTCTAAAAACATTATTTCGCTTCTCAATTTTGCAAAGATAACCATGCTTCCATAGAGTTCTCACATTCTTCCTTTGTTTTTAAGGAACTCTCAACCCAACGAATACTTCTTCAAGGAACAATTGACCATGGTGTTTACGTTTGGCGCCCCAATGCCTCTCAAGCTCTCATTGGCACCACCTCAACATCTCTTCAAACATGGCATCACAGATTGGGACACCCCTCCTCCCCTATTGTTTCCCATTTAAATAAAACCTTTTCTTTACGCATTTCGTTTAATAAAACCTTTACCCATTGTAATCCTTGTCTTACAAATAAAAGTCACAAACTCCCCTTTTCTACTTCATCTTTACAAACCAGTGCCCCTCTTGAACTAGTGTTTTCAGATGTTTGGACCTCCCCACTTTACTCTCATGATAATTACAAATACTATGTGATTTTCGTTGATCATTTTACAAAGTATACGTGGCTCTATCCCCTCAAACAAAAATCTGACACCTTCCCCACATTCGCTCGCTTCAAATCTCTTGTAGAAAAATTCTTCTCTCGTCCCATTGTTCAATTTTTCTCCGACAATGGCGGGGAGTATCTCAAACTCACTCCATCTCTTCTCCAAAATGGTATCTCTCACCTAACTTCACCACCACATACTCCCGAACATAACGGCTTTGTCGAACGTCGTCACCGACACTTAGTCGAAACCGCTCTCTCACTCCTATCCCATGCTAAGCTTCCGCTCTTTTTTGGTCTCACGCCCTCACAACCGCAGCCTACCTAATCAATAGACTCCCCACCCTCACCCTACAAAATGACTCTCCTTATCTAAAGTCAAGTTTCAAAAACCACCCAACTACTCTAAACTTCGTAGCTTTGGGTGCTTGTGCTACCCATGGCTTAAACCATACACTCCTCACAAACTTGCACCAAAATCTACCCCTTGCATTTTTATTGGATACTCCTCATCTCAAAGTGCGTACCACTGCCTCGACCCAACCACTAATAAAATCTACACCTCTCGTCATGTTAGATTTGTTGAAACCATATTCCCCTACTCAACACTCACCTCAAACCCCACTATATCTCCTACGATCTCCCGGATGATTGGTGTGCCATCTCTATCCCAATTCTCCAATCCATACCCACTGTACCTAATCCCCAAACACTTCCCACCTCACCGCTTGAGCCACATCGCCCAAACACTCACCCACACCCTATCGCCTCTCCTTCACCGATCCCATTCCTCCGACTCAACCCGCACCAAATACCAACCCAAACACTCCTCCACCAGCACCTCCTAACCCACCACCCACTCGAACCATTGAAACCAGATTATCCCATGGCATCCGTAAACCCAACCCCAAATATGCCTGTCTTGCTACTCTTCCTTCTCCTTCCTTGCTTCCCACCTCAACCAAACAAGCCCTCTCAATACCCCATTGGCGTGCCGCCATGCAAGAAGAATATGACGCGCTAACACGTAATACAACATGGTCACTTGTTCCATCCCATGAAGCTCCAAACATAGTTGGGTGTAAATGGGTGTTCCGCATAAAATACAACCCCGACAATACTATTCACAAATACAAAGCTCGTCTTGTCGCCAAGGGCTTCCATCAACGCCCTGGTCTTGACTACTCTGACACATTCAGTCCCGTAGTCAAACCCGTAACAATACGTCTTGTTCTCTCTCTCGCTATCACCCGTGGTTGGTCCCTTCGCCAACTCGACATCAACAATGCCTTCCTTCAAGGCAATCTCTCCGAGACAGTTTTTATGTCCCAACCCCTGTGCTTTCGTAACACTCTTCTTCCCTCTCATGTGTGTCGTCTCTCAAAAGCCATCTATGGTTTAAAACAAGCACCTCGTGCTTGGTACACCGCTCTAAAACAATTTCTTCTCTCCTTTGGCTTTCGTTCGTCACTGTCTGATCCCTCTCTTTTTATATACTCTCATAATTCCAACTACCTTCTTCTTCTTGTCTATGTCGATGACATAGTCATCACGGGTCCATCAAACTCCTTCCTCTCTACATTCATCACAAGTCTCTCAACTCGCTTCTCTCTAAAAGACCTAGGTCCACTCTCATACTTTCTCGGAGTAGAAGTCACCCCAAATTCAGATGGTCTCTTACTCTCTCAGTCAAAATATATAAGTGATATCCTCCACAAGCATAACATGGACAACTCCAAACCCTCTCCCACCCCCATGGCTACCTATCCTTCTCTTTCAGCCCTTCCCCGCACACCCATCTGCAACCCATCCGAATTTCGAGCTATTATTGGTAGCCTTCAATACCTCTCCCTCACTCGCCCCGATATTGCCTTTTCCGTAAACAAATTAGCCCAATTCCTTCATCACCCCCAAGAAGCTCACTGGGTATCCCTCAAACGATTGCTCCGTTACTTACACGGTACTTTACACTTGGGACTACAACTTTTTAAACAAACCCCTCCCATCCTTCATGCCTTCTGTGATGCGGATTGGGCAGGAGACAAGGACGACTTCATGTCCACCACCGGCTTCATTGTCTACCTTGGCCGCAACCCCGTTACTTGGTCTTCAAAGAAGCAACGAGCCTTAGCTCGCTCTTCTACCGAAGCCGAATTTCGAGCCGTCACGCCACTACCGCTGAGCTCATTTGGATTAAAAACCTCCTAACTGAACTTGGTGTCAATCTCAAAACAACTCCGGCCATTTACTGCGATAACTTAGGTGCGGTAACATACTCAGCCAATCCGATTTTTCACTCACGGATGAAGCATCTCGCCCTAGCCTTTCACTTTGTGCGGGAACAGGTTAACCTTGGAACCTTGCGTATTCAATACATTTCAGGACGAGACCAGCTCGCAGATGCTCTTACAAAACCCCTCTCCCGAGCTCGGTTCATATCTCTTACTTCCAAGATTGGCCTCACACAGGGATCGTCCATCTTGCGGGGGCGTGTTAAGAATCAAAATTCTCAAGCAAATGAGGCGCCCGCCTCAACCTCAGCCAGGCGCCCGCCTCACGCTGTCCACACCACTGCTGGAACCTCGGCCTCCCAAGCGGCCGCCTCAATCAGTGCCTTGCGCCCGCCTCACCAAAATCACGTCAAGGCCTCACTCTCTGGTGCCCAGGCGTGCGCCCCATCCTCGGCCAGGCGGCCGCCTCACGCAAAGAATCAACAGCCCTTCGACTGATGATGTTCCACTTCAGTTCATGTATTGTTATTTATTTGTATGTATCTCAGAATTAGTATAGTCTCAAAATGTTGTATATATATCTCAGTTTGTTCAATGGAAAATTCATTCATTGCCATAATCTTTACATTTTCCTCCCCATAATTTCAAGCATAAGAATTTAACGGATAAGTACAATAATGTCAGTTTTTTCCTCCCCATAATTTCAAGCTATAAGAATTTAAGGGATAAGTACAATAATGTCACGTGCACGTATCATATATGCAGAGAAGACCTGAAATCGCGCTTGCAAAGTGGAGTTATTTCTCTACAACGTTGGAATTGTGTCACATTCTCCTTATATTTCCTTAATTTAATTCGAGATAAGTTCACATATACCAAATTAATTTAGGTCCTCGCTCACAAACAACAGATACGTGTTTAATTATTCACCATCTGCATGAGAAGAGGAGGAGCGAATCAAAATTCATTGGTAGAGTAAGTAGTTTGGTTTGTAAAAGCCCATATTGGTGTGCAGAAATGCACAGATTGAAATGGAAACTTGGCAAGCGCACCTGCTAAAGTTCAGGGATCCACGCATGAACTAATAGATTTTGGCAAGGTTCTAAAAAGCGCTAGGCGGATGCTAGGCGGTGGAGCCGGGCCTAGCGCCTAGGCGGGGACTAGTCGGGATTAGTAGGGATTAGTCGGGACCTAGGCGGGGCTTAGAACTAGGCGTTGGAGAGGAGTCAACGCCTAGGCGGGGCCTAGGCACCCTTAGACGGGATCTTTTAGAACACTGGATTTTGGTGGCGCGGAAAAAGAATATGATAGATTTGTTTGTAGTAAAGGATTTGTTCTGATACCGCAATAAAAATGAAAATTTATCTTAAAACCTTTTGGCAGTGAGTGAGGTATGTAGGCTAGCTTGGAAAGAATATAATTCCTCCGTCCAGGTAATTGCTTCACCATTTTTTTTTCGGCACGCAAATCAAGGGTTTCAAAAATATTTTTCCAACAGTATATACAATGGTAAATATGAATAATGACTATTTTCTAATTTAGTAAAGTGATATTTGTCATTGGAAGAACTAAAAAAAAAAGTATGAAAATTATTATGAAACGGAGAATATAAGTTAACCCTTTTTCATTATACGGAGTATTATTGAGTAATGCTGCTCCCTCCATTCAAAATGAATGGCATATTTCATATTTAATGGATAATCTTAAAAGAATGACTTTTAATAGTAAAAATTCATACTCCGTAATATTCTTTCTATTCCATTTCAAATTTTTAGTTATGCATGTATAAAATGAAATATTAAAAATGGTTTTAAAATATTGGGACATATTTTGAAACTAAAAAGGTTATTCATTTTAATTTTAAGATGAAAGGAAGTATTATCTTTAGTAATTTTACTGAGGCGTGTTGGAACTCTATAAACTTTAGAAGGGTAAAAAAACATAAAACATGTTTGTTAAGCAAAATTGAATGGCTAAATTAGTTGCTATTTGAATCTCAGTGGATCAGTTAGAAGCAAGAACTTTGAATCATTTAGGCTAAGAATTTGTGTCAGAACCAGTGTGATATGGACGGTGGAAATTTATTAAGGGTTATTTGGAAATTATGCGCCCTCATCCGATATTAGAAACTCATTGATTTAATCAAGATTTGATCCCGATTAATCCCTCTGTTTCATAGTGCAATTTTTTCACAAGTAAATCCGGATAATATTGCAAGCGAGTGTAATTGAACTCGGGATCTTGCGCTAAATGCCATGTATAGAGTTATCACTTGTTATAAAAGTTTAAGTTGTTATATGCATGTAGTCCAGTTACACGTACTAAAAATTTGTGTAATGCATACATAAAATGAATAATAAGTTGTAATCCTAAGATATATAATTTTGAAGAAAGAGTGAATATTATTATTTTTATTTTGAAGTAAAGAAACAACAATGATATAATTCATTATGCCATCGTATTATAAGTACATTACAATACATGGATTATAGAAAATCCAGCTTTATTTTCTATAAAAAAAAAAAGAGTATTCATCCTTGCCATAGTTCAACCAATAACAGGGACCCTGGTAGTAATACCATTTTCATCAACCCAAACATAAACCCTGTCACATATATAAACAGGAAGAATAACCGTCTCGGGCGAATCCAATATGATCTCGGCATTAACCAGTGGATTCTCCCTTTCTATCGTAGCTGCAGCTATCTCTCCTTTCACCCCTATCAATTCCGGCCATCTGATCTTACCTGCGCATACATATAACATAACACGTTCACTTATAAATGTTTTCGTAGATATTATGGATTTTTAAGAAATAATACGCGCTTCTAAAAGGATGCATGGGAATAAATATGCATGAATTGCTCGTACACACCTTTTTCAACTTCTTCGCAATTTGGTTCCATGACGTCTTTGTGTGATATGTCTTTGGTTATTGCTTCTTTGATTGAATAATTTGGTGCAATACACTTTGTATTTATAGACAATTTGATTTCCATGTATTAATGTGATTGATGTCCAACTTTATTTGACTTTTTGACCATCTAATTTAGCTACCACAAAACATACGGAGTAGTTGCAAGAGGGTCCCAAGTGTATGTCAAAAAATTCATCACGGATCTTGAAGCATTGAAATATTGGACTATTCCTGCATGCACGAAATCTCTGAAGTGTCTTACTTTTCTCTGTTCATAATTTCAAACTATAAGAATTTGTGTAACAAGGAAAAGTACAACCATATCATATTGTACATTGTAGTATGATAATTTAGAACATAATCTAAACTGCTTACGAAGACATGCAAAGAGACTTGGATAGCAAGACTAGAGGATGCTAAGAGTTTCTTTCTCTCTCTCTCTTTTTTTTTTTTTTTTTTTTTTTTTTTATAACCTAGGTGTTGGTATTTGCACTCCCATAATCTTAGGGTCATGAACAACCCTCCCGAATTGAATCCATAGACAAGTAAAATGCGAAAAGTTTCTTTAATATGGATTGATATTTAGGGTCATTTATGGAATAAAGTAAAGTATCTAATAGAACAAAAGGATGGTAGACAAAGTCATTAATACATGTAAAAGAAGAAGTAATATGAACAACATAATTTTATTAATCACAAGAGTAACATATACTCCCTTCGTCCCCAACCTAAATGCACAGTTTGACTTTTTTTTATGAAATTTGACCATACAATAACGAGAAATTAGAACATTTTGATGAAATTTTAAAAGTTGTTATTGATTTATTACTAACAACACTAACAATTAAAAGTTTTAAAATTTAATTATAATATATCAATTTCTCGTAGTTGTATGGTCAAATGTCATAAAATAGTCAAAGTGTGCACTTAGGTTGGGAACGGAGGGAGTATATAGTACAAGAGTTAATCACATATTGAGATATAAAGATTATTTTTTTAAGCTATACAAGATTTGAATCTTCTAATGACACAAGATTTGAATCTTCTAATGATAATGACAGACATTATCCTTATAATTTAGTTATCAAAATATATTCTCAGTATTATACTTAATATTCTTCTGTAAGATGGACAATTTTTGGATAAATCCAATCTTGAAAAGTAATTAGACGAACCGAGTTCCATCACTACTAGAAAAAGGCCTTTTACCGACGGAAATTTTCGTCGGTAAATCCACATATCCGTCGGTAAATGGATATTACCGACGGAATTCGTCCGTCGGGTTCCGTCGGAAATAATTGGTTGGTAATACCGACGGACAAATTCCGCCGGTATTTCCGGCGGATTATCCGCCGGAAAATCTAAAATTCCGCCGGAAAACGTCCGTCGAAAATGAGTTACATCGGCCGGTTAACCGGAGCAGTCGCCGGAGGTTACCGATGGAAATATCCGTCGGAAATAAAAACCATTACCGACGGTTATAACCGTCGGAAACCATAATATTTACCGTCGGATATGTCCGTCGGAATATAAACCCTAAACCGACGGATATGTCCGTCGGTATTTTGAGTATTATTTTTTTTATTTTTTATTTTCCGACGGATATTTCCGACGGAAAATAAAATTATTTATTTTTTGTCTTAATTTACCGACGGAAATTTCCGTTTAATCCGCGCATTTAAAAAAAATATCTATTTTATTATTAAACCACCCGTAAAAATTTGTAAACACATTAACTTTGTTCAAACAACCTGTTTTAAACAACTATAAACTACAAACACACACAAACAACCCAATTACAAACTACAAACACACACAAACAACCTGTTTCGCTTGTACATCAAATAAAATACATATGTTTGTCCAAATCAAGCGACAGGGGAAGGGGAAAGGGGAAACGGCCGGGGAAAGGGGAAAGGGGAAAGGGGAAGGGAAAGGGGAAACGGCCGGGGAAAGGGGGAAAGGGAAAAGGGAAAGGGGAAACGGGGAAAGGGGAAAAGGGAAGGGGAAACGGCTTGGGAAAGGCCGGGGAAAAGGGGAAAGGGAAAGAGAAACTACATACTCCCTCCGTCCCATAGAACATTACACGTTTACTATTGAGAACGAAAAATAAGGAATAATGTTATTAAAGTAGGTGTTGTGAGTGGGAGGAGAGAGAATGAGTGGAGAGAATAGTAAATTATAATGGTGTTGTGAGTATTAAAATAATGTAGGAGAGAGAATGAGTGGAGAGAATAGTGATTTAAGGTTTCCTTTTTAGGAAAGTGGGACTTTAAAGAGGGACGCCCAAAATAGCAAAAGGGGTAATGTTCTATGGGACGGAGGGAGTATGTTTGTTTGTTTGTTTGTTTAATTACATGTCAATGAAAATTCATGTTTAACAACCACGAGCGCTGCCACTGCTGCTACTGCTACCACCACCATGCATGTATAAACCTATCAAGATATTAATTAAAAAACAATATATCAATATATATACAAATAAAAAGACAATAATAAAATGTAAACATTATATATATGACATTTACAATTAAATGATACTTACTGGCCACTGGGAGAGATAGATATTTCCATTTTTCATTCCTCATTAATAATTGCGTCCAAATTAACCCGCCTGGATGGTTCACTATGTCCATAACCAGAAGTAGATCCCCTCCCTCCCGTCCTTGGTGAAACAAGACGATGGACAAAACCCGCAACCTTCCCTCTCTTTGAACGATTGCCACCTCGACCCGACATATCTAAACTAGTATATTATATATGTAGACATAAAATATTATCAAGTAGAACAAAATTTAAATATTACATAGCATGTAAAGAGTAACCAAGTAAACAAAACGTGGGTAACAGTTTGGACTTGTGTATTTTAAGATTGAATCACAACCCTTCTTTGTCTTTTTTTGATATTTAAAATAGAAATGACAATATGAAAACAAGAATAATGGAGTTCACATGGACCAAGTGGTTTCGTATAAGATTGTTTTACTAAAAACAAAAAGAAGCAAAATAATGGAGTTCACTTGACCGCTTGAATTTGAAATAATATTGTTGTTTTCTTTAAAATAGAGAGAGAGAGAGGGTTTACATTTATAATGAAATTTGGAGTGGAAAATATCAAGTTTGCACAAGCATTTGGCCCAAAGATTGAAACTTTGAAAGTAGATTTACTATTATAATAATTAATCAAAGTTTCAATCTTTGGGCCTAACGCTTGTGCAAAAAACTTAAGATTTTCCACTCCAGCATAACCCCATGGTAGTGGTTGTACGTGATAATAGTGGGGTTGGCTTCTATCCCATCCCGAAATACACGTATGAATTGCAAATATCACTTTGTCTACTTGCTTTATAATCGAAAATCAAGAAATTTTGACAGCATAACCCCATGGTCTCCAAGTGCACGACGTAGACTAGGTCAATCAAACACTATCGATTAGAATCGACAGTGTGTAATCAACCATGTCTAGTATACACTCAGAGAACAATAGGATTAATGCAACCGAAATATTTCAACTATCGACTATTCAAACAATTTTAATAGACAATAATGATATTTATATATATACATATATGTATATTTTTATTTTTATTTTTATTGATTATTTAATTTTTATTTATTATTATTATATTTATGTCCATTATTATTATTATTATTATTATTTATTATTATTATTATTATATTTATGTCCATTATTATTATTATGTTAGGGCAACCCATATTTCATTAGGGAGAATGTCTCTAAATACAATTGGTAGCAACCTATCCAATAATACGTGACAATCATGACTTTTCAACCCATATACCGTCTCTTCTTTCACATTCACACAGTTGCCAATATTAGATGCATACCCATCAGGAAGTTTCAAATCTTTCAACCACTGCAGAACACGTTGCTTATCCTCTCCTGACAGAACAAAGGGAGCAGCTGGTTTGAAATCTTTTCCATTAACTTTAGTAATGTTGAGAATTGGTAGCAACCTATCCAATAATACGTGACAATCATGACTTTTCAACCCATATACCGTCCCTTCTTCCACATTCACACAGTTGCCAATATTAGATGCATACCCATCAGGAAGTTTCAAATCTTTCAACCACTGCAGAACACGTTGCTTATCCTCTCCCGACGAAACAAATGGGAGCAAATGGGTTTGAAATCTTTTCCATTAACTTTAGTAATGTTGAGATCTTTACGATTGCAAATCGCTTCAAGGTCTAGCCGACCCTTGTATGTGTCCTTCGTTGAGGCCTTAAAACCCATCACTGTATTGAAAATATTGTCAAACACATTTTTTTCAATATGCATGACATCAAGGTTATGTCTTATCAAGTTCGTCTTCCAATACGGTAACTCCCAAAATATACTCTTTTTAATCCAGTTATGGTCTTTACCAAATCCGTCTGGTCTATCCTTTGAAAACATCTTTCTCCACCCGACATCAGACACCTCAGACACCTACTCAAAAATATCCTCCCCACTCAGACGAGGAGGGGGGCCCCGATTCTCAACTCTATTTTTGGTGAAAGCATTCCTCTGTTTACGAAATGGATGGTCACTAGGAAGAAACCGTCGGTGGCAATCAAACCAACACTGCTTCTTGTAATGCTGAAGTGTGAATGCATCTGTATTTTCCATACAATACGGACAGGCCAATCTCCCATGTGTGCTCCATCCCGACATCATACCATAAGCAGGAAAGTCATTAATTGTCCACATCACTGCAGCCCTCATGTTAAAATTTTGCAACTTTAAAGCATCCCATGTCTGAACACCATCATTCCACAGCTGTTTGAGTTCATCCATCGAGGTCGAAGATACACATCAATGTTTTTGCACGGATTCGAAGGCCCGGGAATGAACAAACTCAAATACATATAAGGATCAGTCATACATAACCACGGGGAAGATTATACACTGTGACTATAACGAGCCAACATGAATAAGATTTTGTCCCCGGTCCAAATGGAGAAAACCCATCTGTACATATCCCCGGCCTTATGTTTCTAGGATCCGCAGCAAAATCAGGGTAAGTGGCATCAAAATGTTTCCATGCTTCACCGTCAGAAGGATGAGTCATCACACCCTCTTCACGAGGACACTCTTTGTGCCAACGCATGGCTTCTGAGCTTTCTTTCAATGCGTAAATTCGTTGCAACCTGGGAATTAGCGGCATATAACGTGAATCGCACCCGAGGCACGTTTTTCTTGTGCTTGGCACTACCACGGCGTTGTGGCTTATACCTACTAAGTCCACATATTGAACATGTATCAAGGCCCTCATTTTCTTTATAAAAAAGCATGCACTCGATTCTTGCAAGCATCAATTTTAACATACCCAAGACCGATCTGCCCCACCAACTTTTCGTCTCATAAAAATTGTGAACCATATTATTTTCTTCGGGTAGCATCCGTTGTCCCCATGACATTATACGATCGTAAGTATGCTTTGGCTCATATTTGTATCGGCCTTGATAGTTAGAAGCTCAGCCACTTGCTCTAACACTGTAGCCTTTCGCACCTACATGGATTTTCTCATTTTGCGAGAGTCCATTAAATCCATAAACTTCTTTGCAACGGGATTTGGTGCCTCTGTTGGATTAGGGTTCCAATCAAACTCGGGCGCCCGCATTTCGAACCATATCATCCAAACCGACAGACGGCTCCTCTTCATCAATCAAATGTTCAGGTTCCCTTGGCGGACCACTTGATACAGTAGGATGATTGCGAACACTTGTTTCAACCACATAACGCTCCCCGTGCGCTACCCATACCTTGTAACCATCAACAAACCCTGCCTCTAAAACATGTTTCTTTACCCATCCAACACTCGAGATATTTTCTATTCTTACACTTTTTACAAGGACACCTAATCTTATCACCACGCATGCACCGGGGATGCGCTCTAGCAAACTCCACGAAATGTTCTAAACCTTCTAAGAATTGAGGTCGACACCCCTTCTACCGGGATTACTACGATTATCCATCCAACTACGATCTTCTCCAGACATAATTAACTCCTGCATTTCATAATGTATTAACAGTTTAGATGTAATTAACGCATTACAATTCCCTAAATTTGGATTACAAACTTAAAAGCAACAAGACATGTTTCTTTAGGTTTAGAATTGGGGTTGGCTTCTATCGCACACATCTATCACATTTTTTTAATTATTAATATTTTGAATATTAATATTTAATTCTTTGTTGTAAAATATATCATTCCCTATGATGAAAGGACAATTCATGTCCATTAGGTTTAGAATTGGGTTGGCTTCTATCCCATCCCGAAATACACGTATGAATTGCAAATATCACCTTGTCTACTTGCTTTATAATCGAAAATCATGAAATTTCGGCAGCATAACCCCATGGTCTCCAAGTGCACGACGTAGACTAGGTCAATCAAACACTATCGATTAGAATCGACAGTGTGTAATCAACCATATATGTCTAGTATACACTCAGAGAACAATAGGATTAATAACCGAAATATCTCAACTATCGACTATTCAAGCAATTTTAATGATGATATTTACAAATCATATAATCGTGCATTTCAAGACTGTCCACACAGACAATTTAAGAATCGATGACTACATGTTGACCTCAACATGATAAGTTAAAGATTCTTAAACGGGTTTCTAAGCTTTTGTGTTTCAACCGTCACAACGTCACGTCGTAACATTAATTTTTATTCATTACCGTACAATGCATAATTTTACAATAATGAATTAACACACACATCTATCATAATATTTTGAATAATTTTAAATATTAATATTTAATTCTTTGTTGTAAAGTATATTATTCCCTATGATGAAAGGACAATTCATGTCCATTAAGTTTAGAATTGGGTTGGCTTCTATCCCATCCCGAAATACACATATGAATTGCAAATATCACCTTGTCTACTTGCTTTATAATCGAAAATCAAGAAATTTCGGCAGCATAACCCCATGGTCTCCAAGTGCACGACGTAGACTAGGTCAATCAAACACTATCGATTAGAATCGACAGTGTAATCAACCATATATGTCTAGTATACACTCAGAGAACAATAGGATTAATGCAACCAAAATATCTCAAATATCGACTATTCAAGCAATTTT
Source organism: Adenophora triphylla var. japonica (assembly GCA_022495995.1). Classification (NCBI taxonomy): domain Eukaryota; kingdom Viridiplantae; phylum Streptophyta; class Magnoliopsida; order Asterales; family Campanulaceae; genus Adenophora; species Adenophora triphylla. The sequence goes on from JAFEMH010002997.1 coordinate 173,326, forward strand.
AATAGACAATGTTGATATTTACAAATCATATAATCGTGCATTCCAAGACTGTCCACACGGACAATTTAAGAATCGATGACTACATGTTGACCTCAACATGATAAGTTAAAGATTCTTAAACGGGTTTCTAAGCTTTTGTGTTTCAACCGTCACAACGTCACGTCGTAACATTAATTTTTATTCATTACCGTAAAATGCATAATTTTACAATAATGAATTAACACACACATCTCTCATATTTTTTAAATTATTAATATTGTGAATAATTTGAAATATTAATTCTTTATTGTAAAATTTGAAATTTTACAATGATGAATTAAATTAACATTTATAAACAAGATAAGAGTCGTTCTCATCCACAACTATCAAAACCCAATCTCATCTTAGACCAAGAAAGACAGAGCAAACAAGTTCATTACCGTTTGAGTCAACGATTTTCTGTTTAATAAGAATTTTTCGTTTCACTTTTATCCTCCTCTCTAAGGATCTCAAGTGATGTTTGAGATCCTTAGAGAGAAAGAGGACAGTGAAACTGAAAAAAACTCTTATTAAACAGAAAATCCTTTACTCAAACGGTAATGAACTTGTTTACTCCATCTTCCTTGATCAAAGAAGACGAATTTTGATAGCTGTGGGTGAAAAAGGCTCTCATCTTATTTATATTTTAAATAGAGTTGTACCTCAATCTATTTAAAGCCTAATTAACTACCAATTAGGTATAATGAAGAGCCACTTCCAAAACCCAGCTTGATAAACTAGTTAGAAAATGCAAACAACCTAAATCGGAGGACCAATCAAGCATCAAACATTCAAATATTTGAAAATTCACACAAATACCAATCAATAATCATGAACATTAGAAGTTTCTGCCAAAACCAATATTTCCAATTTCAATAAATACTAGGTTCATGCAAAATTATTATCCACCACCATCATCAATATTTATAGATACAAATTTGATTAAGAGAAACATATATCGACTATGATAATAATATCAAAACTTGACAAACCTAGAATCTACCACAACAAAAATTTTAATGTAGCACCAACATCACAAAAATGCAACAAACAATAAGCAAATAAGCCAGAACAACAATTACTTCAAAACCCTCAGATTATTCAAGAAGAACACTTTCAAGAGACAACGATTGAGAGAGAGAGATAAATCGAGTGAGAGAGAGAAGGATTGAGAGAGAGAAAGCGAGAGAGAGATAACGTACGGCGACGGCAACGGCGATGGAAAGAAACGGCGGCGACGGCGTGTTCTTCTTGGCGAATTACTGAGAGAGAGAGAGAGAAAGTGAGAGAGAGAAATCGAGTGAGAGAGAGAAAGCGATTGAGAGAGAGAAAGAAGACTTACCGGCGACGGCGAGGCTCGGCGGTGACGGCTTGGCATTGGCGACGTAAGGGTTCGCGAACACTGAGGGAGGAACGAAGGAGTTCGTAATAAAAATGATACGTAATTAAAAATGGGGAGGATACGCGTGTATATATATGGATTTGTTACCGACGGACAAGTCCGACGGTAATACCGACGGACTATGACCGCCGGTATTACCGACGGAAATACCGGCGGAATTCATCAATTACCGACGGACAAAACGAAATTTTAAAAAAATAAATTCCCGGTAAATTAAAATAAATTTCCGTCGGTAAATGAAAATTTTCCGTCGGTATTACCGACGGACTACGTCCGTCGGTAAAATTCCGTCGGTAATGCCCCTGTTTCTAGTAGTGCATGGAGCGCGTGAAGATGGATATATACCCGGACATGTGTGTGATTTCTGGTGTGATGTGGTTGTTGGTGTGATCACATCAGAGGTGTCATCAGTTAGTTGGGAAGAGGAGTTTGGTTCAAGTGTGGTTTGAGGTAGGAGGCCAGGTTGTGTTAGGGATTGTAAGGAGTGGTTTAGTGTTGGTGTTATAAGGGGAGGGGTAATAGGTCTATGTGATTGGGTTGTATCGACTATCGAGGGTGGTGGGCTAGCCATAAAAGGCTAAAGGTGGTGGTGATTTGGGCGGAGAAATTAAAGTAACATAAGAGTAGGAAGTGCGGCGGTGTTTGGCGTAGAAGGGGGTTGGGGGCGGCAGAAGACTTATGGTGTTTAGGGTGGGGCAGAAATATAGGTTTTTCCAAGATTTTATTTTTTTAAGTAAGAAGAAATTATAAATGGTGGAGAAGGAGAAGCTAATAGGGTTGGTGAAATCCGCCTATATCTGAGAAGGGTGATGGCGAGCATTGAAGGGTTTTGTACACAGGAAAATGTTAGGTGATGGAGACAAAGGGTAAACTTTGAAAGAAAGAGAAAGAAATCATAAAAAGGAGAATCATGGTCATGGTTGAAACTATGGGTAGGCCATGAAACTGGCTGATCAAAACTACTGGGAAACAACAAAGTTTGTCACGCGGCACACTTTGCCGTTGTTCCTCGATCGGGCCTGTTTTGTTCATTTTTCAAAACTTATTCTACTCAAGGCTTAGTGTTTGTTCATAGGTACTATATATGCCAAAGTGGCAGGCACAAATACATGGCCATAAAATATTATTGAGAATAATATAGGCTTGGTAGCGCCTTCGGATGAGTTGATTTGTTCGATGTCGGGTAAACAAATCGTGTTCTTGTGTGTCAGTGTGTGATTTGTTTTGTGTTCGCATGTATTTTATTTTCTTGATTTCTATGGGGCCAATATCCCAATAACTGGTATCAGAGCTTGGGTTTTCGATCCAAGATATAGAGATAATTCTAGGGTCTGTCTTTGTATCGAGGGGTGTTTATGGGGACTTTGAGGAAGCGATCAAGATGGGTAACAAGATGTTGATAGGGATGTTCAATGGAATTATAAACTATCAAGTTTGGAAGCAAGGATATAAGATTACCTCTATGGCAAAGATCTGTGATAGCCAAAAGCCAAGAGAAATAAGTCGAATGGAAAAGAACCAAGATTCATTTGGAAAAGCGTAAGCCTTTTCTCTATGAATTCAATAATCAAAAACTCAGTTCAACCTCTTTAAAACAAAGTATAAATACTCCCTTAAAACCCTAAAATGAAATAGCAAAGTAAAGACCAAAATACCCCAATTAAAAGTTCAAAACACCAGCAAAAATAACATCAGCAATCACCCCGTCATTGAGGCGCCCGCCCAGCCTCTTGTGAGGCGCCAGCCTAGTTTCCAGTCAGGTTGAGATGAAGTTAGGCGGCCGCATGGCCTGATGTGGGGCGCCAACCTCGCTTCCAGAAGTTTGGCCTTGGTTTCCTCCAAATGAGGCGCACGCCTGGCCACCAATGGGGCGCCCGCCTGGATTACAGTTCCTTGGTCTGTTTGAGTTGCCTGCCGCTTGGATTACAGCTCCTGGGTCTGTTTGAGTTGCCTGTTGATCTACATCATCCTCCTCTTCTTGAAAAAAACTCGACCTCGAGTTGACATCATCATCACTGTCGCCATGGTATATGCTGGTAAATCCGAAACATTGAACGTCTCTAAGACGTTGTACTCACCTGGCAAGTCAATCTTGTACGCATTGTCATTAATCCGCTCCACCACTCGAAATGGTCCATCCGCCCTCGGTTGTAATTTGCCAAAACGTCCAACCGAGAACCTCTCTTTACGCAAGTGAACCCACACTAAGTCACCTGCCTGAAACACAACTCTCTTTTATAGGGGAGTGTAAATAGTGTCACCCTCCAAAAAAATAGAAAAATTTTAAAAAAAATTGTTCTTTTCATATTTTGGGAAGTTGGCAAGAGTCCATGATGATTTGAGAGTGATTCAATTTTAAAAATCTTGAGTATTATTGTCAATATGGGGATATAATTGCATTGAAACATGTAAAGTATGATTTCTCCACCTTTCACTTCCATATTATTTTTCTTGACCATTGTTACCAACTTAGGAGATCTTTATAGGACTACTTTGGAATTCTCGGGGTCCCTCTAACATTTTTGCATAACTGTAAATAACATATCAATTAGGCTACTTGGGAAGTGATATATGTCTATTTTCTTTGAACCCTATTTGTGAGCCTTTAACTTTCTCGTCACTTATAAAAATTTTCACTAAAACCCCTTTTGAGCTTGAAAAAGAATGGAATCTCTCACAATGTGGGAGGTTATCTTAGACCAACATTCGCCTTCTTTTGTACCCTCATTGTCCTGCCCTTTTAACCTATACACTATTTTTCTCACCTTTTCAAGAAAGTGAAACTAGGGAATGAATGGGAATTTTTGGGTGAAGTTTGGAAAATCAAAGGGTGGAGTAAAAAGTAGTCATGAAAAGAAAGAAAAGGATTATGAATTGTTATGTAATGAAAAGAGGGGCTTGAGCTAAAAGTATTGAATGCACATTCGTCGTGATATATTTGTGCAAAGCAAAAAAAAGAAAAAAAAAGCCGAGCCCTCTCTAAAGTTGAAGTGGAAAGTGATCAAAAAGGAAAGAAAGGTGATCAACCCCGAGTGTGAAAGTATACAAAATTATAAGTTTGGGGGTTTAATCAATGGGTTGGCTTGGAGCGGAGTGATAAATTTCAATGGGAGGATGTATGATGAAGACTTTCTTAGTTTCACTTGCTTGACTTCGTATGTCCTTGCCTTTTTTTTGTAACCGTGAACCTAGCCCGCGTTCATCGCGATACATTACAAGCCATAAAGTCATATTTGATCCCTAAAGAGTAGCCGGGTTGACAATTTTGTTTAAATATGTATATGAGTGTCCCTTGTGTAGAAATTTCATCTTATTATCATTGATTTAGAGCATATGGTTAGTGACCCTATAAAATATCTTACTTTGGTGACAATGATCTCCCATATTTCATTCATCTTTCATTATGTGGTGGAGAATTATAAGTTAGATGCATCCATGTAATTATAGTCCCATGTTCATGATAATTCTTGTAGATTATGTGTGTTGTGAGATCTGAGACTTGTTGTGCCAACGGCCTATTATATAAATTGAACAAATCCCTAAAATATTTTCTTTTGTTTTAATTAGTTAATTAGTTTTTATTTTGTTTTAGTTTTGTTTTACTCGAGGACGAGCAAAAGGTAAGTTTGAGGGTATTTGATGGATGTGATTTTACCCATCCAAAAGATATACTCCCTCCATCCCACCTCACTTGACACCCTTGAGGTGGGCACGGGAACTAAGAAAAAAGAATAAAATAAAAAAATGTGTGGTAGAAAATGAAGAGAGAGAATGAGTGGGGTAAATAGTAGTGTTGGTTGAATAAATTGAGTGGTGGAAAATGAAGAGAGAGAATGAGTGGTGGGGTAGAGTGAATATAAAATTATAAAAAGTAGGCTATTTTGGGAAGTGTCAAGTGAGCTGGGACGGCCCAAAATGGAAATAAGTGTCAAGTGAGGTGGGACGGAGGGAGTATTTCCTAGCTTATTTGGTGCTCGAAACCTTGGGAATTTAATGTATTTTGTAGTGTTTTGAAAGTACAGGGGTTGAAGTGCAATTACTGACAAAACAGAGAATTTGAGCGTACTTTGGAAGTTTTTGGATCAAATTGCAATTCTGAAAAGCGGAGGACTAAACGGAAATTATGAAGTTCAAGGGCCAAACTATAAATCTTGGAAGTTCGGAGACCTTTTGAGAGTAAAAAGGACTTGCGCGGTATTTTAAGAAATCAAAGGTTCAAATTGCTAGAGAACCTAAAGGGAATTACGGAAGAAAAATGGATCAATGCTGAAAATCAGAGTGGGCGCGCACCCGGTCCTAGTGGGCGCGCACCTGAAAGTGACCAGAGTGAAAGCGGGCGCGCACCCGGTCTCAGTGGGCGTGCGCCCGGTATGTGCGAACAAAGGCGGTCTAGTTTCCTTTTTTTGAACGGTTTTCAATGATTTTCCACTAGATTTTTCTCCCTAGTCTCGTAGTATAAATAGAGAACACTTTAGGGATTTAGGGGGAGGATTTTCTATTTTGACAAGGATTTTGACCAAGAATTTGTTTTCAAAAAGGATTTTCACCTCCCTCCTATAAAAACAACCCTAGACTAGTTTTTGATTATCTTTGGATCTTTTGATTTTTCTTATTCTCTCTCTATATTTTCTTTCTCCTAAACATATTACAATTGCTTTGTACAAGATTGAAGGGTGGAATTCAAAGTTTGAGTTAATTATTTTAATGGCCCTTCGAGGCTAAATTCTTTAGTTTGCGGATTGGTAGTAACACATATTAGATCTTTATGCTAGGGTTTTAACTCTTTCTATTTTTTTTTTCGTTCTTGTTCTTCTCAATGGCTTTAATTATTGTTCTTGAGATCAATTGTATTGACCTAGCGAAATATACTTTTGATATCTTGAATTTATTTGGATACAAACCATTGCACTAGCGTGAATGATTTGTAATTTGACCATTGTTGAGAAGAATAGGCTCAATTGAAGACATACCAAAAATCAAACGAATCTAGGTTCCCTTGTTCTTAAGTTTTTAATTGAAATTCTTGAATGTTTATATTGACCTACCGAAATATATAAATGAGATAGAATTATTAGGGTTCTAATGTTCTTATTGACCTACCGGAATATATGAACATCTAAACCCTAGGTTTTTGTGAACGAACCCAAGAATGAGATTAAGTTATTTCTTTACATGATTTAAATAGCATAAAGTGATAATATGTTGTGAATCCAATCCGTGGACTATTTCGTAATCCTTGAATTATTTCCTTGTTTTGTTTATTTTATTTGCTTAATTAGTTTTTGTCTTTAGTTTTAATAAAATCAATCAAACCCGAAACCCCCTTTTTCCTTTGTTTCTTGTCACACTAATTAAACCAATTTGTTCAACACTCAAATCTCTGTGGATTCGACCCTTGCTCGTGCATACTACTACATCGGTAACTAGTACACTTGCTAGGTATTTTATTACAGGAGGATTTTTATCCATCAAGGGTACTTATTATCCGTTGAGAATGATCAAGGAGAAATGCAAACAACATGACAGGGTGGAACAGGTATAATATTTTATATTAATTATAGTTAAGGCTGAAATTTACAAATAATTGGTCATTATATTTTTGTTATATTAGGTTGTTGTTCTTGTCAAGGAGTGCACACCAACTGGTCATGGCTCTGTTTCGGTGACTTTGAAGGATCCTACTGACACAATTGAAGCTTACATTGCTGACAAATTGCTTAAGGAAAGTGAGGGCGGAAGTGACATAGGTGTTGGTGCTGTTCTTATACTTACTCAGGTATGAAATATTTTCTTAACATTACACTCCCTAAGGATATATTCCTTAACATTTTGTTCTAAATGTTTTGTTTTGTTGATCTATTAGGTTGTTGTTTGGGCCGTCTCACGCTAAAAAAAACTACTTAACATTACAATTTCCAATGTTTCTAAGGTCTTCCCTAAGGATTGTTAGGTTAATTTGTTGGACATGTAATATTTATGTAATATTTTCCTATGTGATCGGGATGTGATCACTAATTTGAACTATTTGTTTTAATGTTATTTCTATCCTATGTGATCGGGATGTGATCACTAATTCAAAATATTTGTTTTAATGTTATTTCTATCCTATGTGATCGGGATGTGATCACTAATTTGAACTATTTGTTTTAATGTTATTTCTATCCTATGTGATCGAGATGTGATCACTAATTTGAACTATTTGTTTTAATGTTATTTCAGTTTTTTATAAATTATTTGCTACAATATGATACATTTATAATGCGAGACGAAGGAACAATACTTCAACTTAGTCAACAACGTATAGTCAAAAAACGCACGGCTTGTTTTTCTATGGGGTGCGATCGCCCCCTCTTTATGGCGCGGTCGCCCTCTTTTTCCAGTAACTTCGCGTGATCGCGCGCATGATACCGCGATGTCGCTCCCTTTGTATGAAACACTGAAATTGACATTGCCCAAATCAACTCCTCTAATTGTACTAAAATACCAAAACAACACTCGTTTTGACCCATTTGGTCATTTTAAGTTCCACAACTACAACTATATTTGATGACATACTCCACCAAGAGTTAAATATATTACAAGTTCAATATATTACAAGCTCAAATAAAACAACAATACTTAAAAGTTCAATGTACTTAATTTAAGAAGTAATAATAAAAATAACAATTAACTCTTACTGCCTAAGAGTTGGACATCTCCTTCGCGTGTGACCTTCTACCTTGCAAATCTCACAACGATTCGTTTTTTTTTGCAACTTGCCAATCCATAGAGTTTCTCACTCGCCTTGACTTGGGTCTCCCTTGCTTCTGGTCACGTCAATGCTCCGGGTTAGGGTAAAAACGTGGGACAATATGATCTACATTTCAATAGGCCTCATCATGGATTGGATGAAAAGAGCAACTCCACGTCTTGTAGTACGAACCAAGGTTGTAAAAAAGATGAATATAACTCATACCATCGACATTTTGTGATTTGAAACACGTAAGCACATGCGAACAAGGGTAATGATATTGCATCCATTTGCCGTAAGTGCATGTTCGATCACGCAATCTCACTACTTGAATGTGTCCACCTTTGTCACCACGTACCCTGTTCGTCACACTATAAACACCCATAGACGTAGTGTTAAACCTTGTGACGTGATGAAACCCAGCCTTATTCAAGTTGTATCGGTATCTTCGATCGATTCTCTCACTGAATTGTAGCGTGGCATTTGGTGGTTGGATGCCATTAGGATCTCTCCCTAAAGCACTAATTGCTTTAGTGAGTCTATCTTGAAAGTATGCCACACACCTATAGAATGAGGTCTCAACAACTGCTGAAATAGGCATCCCCCGGGCTCCTTTCATAACGCCATTAAAAACTTCAAACAAATTAGTAGTCTTAATGCCGTACCTATATCCACCATCGTGAGTCATTGTCCACTTTCTAGCATCCAAGAGCTCAAACCATTTAGTTGCCTCAGGGTTGATGATATGAATTTACCTCAGATAGCATTTAAGCTTTCTATCTTGGGTGGTGCTAACAGCACGCCAAAAACGATCTTTCAATCCAACGCCCTTGTGAGCTTTAAGAAAATTAGCTCGCAAGTGCAACATGTACCATCTGTGGATAACATTTTGTGGCCAGCTGGCAATGTCTCTGAACATACCAAAAGTGTCGAGTTGGGCCAAACCAGTAAAGTCCAATTATAGACAGCCTTGGTCCCCACATTCTTAATAAGGCTGGCCCAATCAGGACAAGGCCCAGAGCCCATCTCAAATATCAGTCGACTAAGCCCATGGTCCGACCTACTAGGTCCCGACCTAACTTAGTCCGACCTCGTGATCCATGTTACAATTCGGGTACGAACCATGCTCTACCCGACAGTCAGGTCGACCATATTACAAGTGGCGACCTCGACCTAACCTACAAGTAGCGACTTGACACTTGCTGGCTTATTTAGTTGAACCATTCACGTAACCACATCCCTACAAATCAGGGACAGTTACTAACACGTTCACATGACTGAATAACCGTTGCTATAATCTCGGAGGACATGTCTCCTCACCAAAAATACATTACTCTTGCCTATAAATACTTCGTCACTACCAACGGTGCAAAGGTAACTGCCATTTTGCTATCAGAATTCATTATTCTATACATTTTGAGCTATAAACAACGGTAATCTTACTCACGCCTGAGCGTCTTCGCCGGAGACACATCCGGCTAGTCGTGATTACGTTTTCAGGTCAAGGAGCCAGGTGATCAATCCTGCCACGTGGAGGAAGATTGATAAGCACATTTCCTGCAGCATCAGTTTGGTTCCATTGCCGGGAAAGTGCTTTAGACTTGACTTCGAAAACTCCATCAAACCTGCAACAATGGTGACTTCAGAAGGACACGTATCCGAGGCTTCACTTGGGCACGATGAAGTGAACAACAACAATAATGCAAACGTTGGAAATGCAGATTTGCCTCCTCCTCCCCCTCCTCAACGACATCATGCTAGGGCGACACGCTCTAACAGGCGTGGGCGATGGCGAGGGATTGCCGATGCAAGGAGAGAAAAGCGTCTATGGAAGGACAAGGAGCTCCACCTCACCCAAACGTCTGGGGCGAGGCTAATGTGGGAAGCGGGCGGGTCCCTCCAATAATCCCATGAGCAAGAAAGAAATGATGCCGGAGCGAGCCCGGATTCTGGCTGACTTAATAGCCATGGAGGAGGCAGAAGCAGCCGACATACGTTCGAGAGAGTGGCACCCGCTCGGGTTTCTAATGGGCAACGAGGCCGGGAGTGCTAGGCCAAATGAAGGTGTGGGGCGAACGGCGAGGACGGAATGGTACGTCGAGCTCCCACTATAGTTCATGTGCCGAGTAATGATTTAAGAGCTAGCCTCAACGAAACAGAGAGCGGGAGGCTCAATCTGATTTGAGGACTCGGTTAACGGCCAATAGAAACAGACATGTTTCCCCGGCCCGAACACGGATCGTGGTCTCAAAGAGACAGAAATGGGCATAGGTCGCCCGCGAGAGGGGAAAGGCGCAGGTCGCCACATGGAGATCACAGCGCAGTCGCCATCTGCCGCTGAGAGGCGCAGGTCGCCTCAAAGAAGTAATGACATAGATCTCCAATAAGATCGTAAAGGACCAATTCTCACGGGGACGGAAGGAGTAGGCGGTGACTCCCCGAAGTGAAGGCCGAGAGGTCCAATCTTGCTCCCCCTCCAGGAGATGAGAGACCCGATGCCGAGAGAATGGTTGTTGATGAAAAGAAATTTGAGCAATGGGAGGAGGAGAAGAAAAAGAGACGGGAAAGGTTGAACGAATTGACTTTGCTCTTCGACCTTTTCCAAAGAAATCAGAGATAGTCGACCTCCTCCTACTTTCGGGTTGCCTCTTCCGGAGAAGTACTGGGTCGACAAATGCCAGAGCCACATATCACATCTGGAAGCCACTATGTGTTTTGTCGCCAATGAGGACGACAACATGTGCAAAGCTCTCCTAAGCACACTTACCTTGGGCAAAGCCTTAACTTGGTTCAATGGTTTAGCCGGTAGTATCACCACTTGTGCATGCTTCGAGAACAAAATTCTTAGACCGCTTCTCGGCTGCGGAGCTCGGAAGATAACCGTCACTGATCCGAATAACTTGGTGCAGTGGTAAGAATGAAAGCTCGATGAGCTATTTCACCAAGTTCAAAGAAATGGTTGATAAGATAGAGGAAGACCTCACGAGACGAGAGAGGTAATAAATTGCTTCCGAAGTGGTATTTCCTCGAAGACATGGACTACGAGCTCACGATCCGAACGGTCACAACTCGACAGAGTTGTTTGAAAAGGTGTATAACGTCGCTCTTCTTTGAGGAAAGGAAAGAAAGAAGAATGGTAAGAGCCCCGAGGTTGAAGTCAGTTGACGATAAAAAAGACTCCAACAAGAATGGGGGGAACAATAAAAATGGAAAGAACAGAACTAGGGCGACAGAGAAGGTGCCCGAAGCTTTCACTCCCCTCACGGTGAGTCGAACGGAGATTTTGAACGCTGTTGAACTGGCTCCTCCAGTCCCAATGAATCCAGGCAACAAGTTTAGGAGGGACAACAGCAAGTACTGCGACTACCACAAAGACACTGGTCATCTCACAGAGGATTGCTTGGGATTAAAGCGTATTATCCAGAGAATGGTCGACCAGGGGAGACTCGAAGCTTATGTGAAGAGACCTCAAGCTGGGGAGGTGAGCAGCCGACGGGTGGACAACAAGGACCTAGGCGGCCTAGGCGGAACACAGGGGTCATCACTGAACAAGCGAGCAACACGGCCATCAAGCACAAGATATTCCAGCTCAATAAGGCCCCACATGTGCCTCCCAGGAGAGAAGTAAGAGATGAGGCGATCAGCTTCTACCCCCACGAATTGGCAACTAATATGGCGGCTAGGGAGCAAGTTCTCGTCATCCCAGGTCTCATTGATGGATGTACGACGAGCAGACTCTTAGTCGACACGGGGGCCTGCAAGGATATTTTGTTTTACAAAACTTTCAAGGAGATGGGTCTTAATGATGAACAGTTGGAGAGATATGATGGCAGGTTGGAGGGCTTCACCAACCACCCGAGTTGATGCTAAAGGCCAGATAGTGCTCGACGTCGACCTAGGCCAGCACCCCTCGGGATTGTCTCGAAGGTACAATTTATCGTAATTGATGTAAATAGTGACTATGCCGCCATACTTGGAATTCTGGGACAATTCGCTCTTGGAATGGTAGCATCAATTCCTCACCGGCGAGTAAAGTTCCCCACACTGCTGGAGTGGGTTGCGTACAAGGCACGGCTCGTGCTTATCTGGATCATGTTACGAGAGAAAGAAAGAAAAGGGAGCTGGAGATTGAGGCTGGCGATGGTTACTTGAAGCCGTCTCGATCGATCACCAAAACTACCCGATTGTCAACAATCACCGACGTGGTAGAGTCGACCTATCGCTCAAATGACGAGGTCATGCTTGAGTCGACACGTCACTCTAACACCACTGAGGTCGATTCAGATGTAGTTATGGTCGATCAAGTCGTCATAGGTGACCTATGCCTCCAGATAGACAATAACTCGGGGGCCCCTACCAACAAGGTTGCGGACAAGCTTGATGATATGATAGCTGAGGAGGCTCCACACTTGGGAGCTGAGGAAAGACAAAAGGTCAGGGAGATCATAGTGGAGACTCTACAATTCGAGATGGACCGAGCTAGAAGGCTGTGGAGGAGCTAGAGTCAGTAATCACCAACCCTTCTTACCCCGATCAAAAAATTCAAATTGGAAAGCAGTTATCAGCTGAGGAGCGAGCAAAAATTATCAAGCTACTCAAAGAAAGCAGTGATGTCTTCGCATGGAGAGTAGAGGACATGAGGGGAATCAAGGAGGAGGTCGCTGTTCATCGGCTCGAAGTCAACCCGACCATTAAGCCTAGACCCCGAAATTGAGAAGCTTTGCTCGCGACAAGGAGGAAGCTATAAAAGCGAGGTACAAAAACTTTTGAGTGCAGGGATAATCAAAGAGGCCACTCATACAACGTGGTTGGCCAACGTGGTCATGGTGAAGAAATCAAAGGGCAAATGGCGGATGTGTGTCGACGTCACTACTCTTAATCTAGCTTGCCCAAAGGATAGTTATCCCCTTCGAGGATCGACAAGCTAGTTGATTCTATTCTTTGGTCACTCCACCTCGGTTTCCTCGACGCTTACTCAGCTACCACCAGATTAAGATGCACGAGGATGATATAGTCAAAACGGCATTTCAAGCGGTGGGGGCATCTCTTTGCTACAATATGATGCCATTTGGTTTGAAGAATGCGAGGTGCAACTTATCGAGAGAATGGTGAATAAAGTCTTTGCCTCACAAATTGGTCGAAATATGGAGGCTTACGTTGACGACATGGCCATTAAAACCAAGGCCGGGAGTCACGTAGTCGACCTAAAGGAAACATTCACCAATTTACGAGCAAACGACATGAAGCTCAATCCCGACAAATGTGTGTTTGGAGTGGGCTGGCGGCAAGTTCTTGGGATTCATGGTATCTCAAAGAGGCATAGAAGCTAATCCGAGAAAAGATAAAGGCTTTAGTCGACATGAAGGCTCCTACCGGTGTCAAAGAGATGCGGCGACTTAACGGAAGGGTAGCGGCTCTTGGTCGCTTCATATCTAAATCGGGAGAGATCTCTCCCCTTCTTCAAAGCGTTGAGGGGACGAAAAGCTTTGAATGGACGACCGAATGTCATTCGTCGTTCCAACAATTGAAGGATTATCTTGCTACTCCACCTCTGCTCGGTAGCCCGATGGCTGGTGAGACTTTATTTGTGTATCTATCGTAGGAGACAAGTCGATTCTTTGCGGTATTGATTAGAGAGGATGAAGGGCTTCGAAGCACATGTACTATATCGGCAAAGCTTTATCGGATGTGGAAAGCGGGTATTACAACGGCGAGAAAGTTGCTTATGCTCTAGTCGTAGCTTCAAGAAAGTTACGAGCTTATTTTCTGGCTCATCCAATCGTGGTTCTTACCAATGCTCCTTTAAGAAAAATCTTGCACAAGCCGAGAGTTCGGGTCGACTACTCAATTGGTCAATTGCCCTCCTTGAATTTGACATTGAGTATCGACCTCGAAAGGCGTTGAAAGCTCAAGCTTTGCTGACTTCTTGGTCGAGCTTACGTTCACCAAGGAAGATGACGAGCAGCGAGCTCCAAAAGAAAAGGGCAAAGGGAAAGAGCCGAGTCACAAGTCGCCATCACTCTACCCGTCGATTGTTGGAAGGTCTATTCGGACGGGTCGGCAACCAAAAATGTCGGTGGAGCTGGAATTGTCTTGGTCGAGCAGTGCAGGGGCTGTTTTACGAGGAATCGCTAAGGTTCAAATTTGGCGCTTCCAACAACCAAGCCGAATATGAAGCCTTGATTGCGGCTTATCGAGTATGCCAAGTGCTTCGGAGCAACTAAGATCATGGCCTCTTGCTGACTCACAATTGATAGTCAACCGAGGTCGAGGCGAGTACGAAGTGCTCGGTTCTACTCTCATCAAATCTTTGCGACCTGGTGAAGGAACTAATAAAGGACTTAGAATTGGGAGATTCAAAGGATTGGAAGAGAAGATAACGAGTGGTGATCTCCTTTCGAAACTTGCTACTTCGGATGAGCCACATGACGAGCCCATCTCCTTCCTCGAAAATCCAGCTTATGAGAGGGTAAAAATTCGGTGCATAGATGATCCCTCAAGAAATTGGACTCGGGAGAGGTGTTGGATCGAGGAAATGAAAGCATATTTAGAGAATGGAGAGCCGCCGGATGACGAAAGAAGGCTCGAGCTATCAAAAAGAAAGCTCAGAGGTATGTGATTCGGGAGGCGAGCTATTCGGAAGATCCTACACTCGACCATTGCTAAAGTGTGTCCATCCTCAAGAGGTCGCCCTACTAATACACGAAGTGCATAGTGGAATTTGTGGTGGACACCGGGGGCCAGGACTCTAGGCGACAAATTAATCACTTTGGGATACTGCGCCGCACATGAGAGCCGATACTCATAATTTTGTTCAACGGTGCGATCAATGCCAAAGGTTTGCCAACTTACCTCATATGCCTACAACCGAGCGGACTCCGGTAATTGCGGCTGGCCATTCGACATGTGGGGTGTCGACTTGATTGGACCCTTCCCTCCCGCCAGAGGAAATTGCAAATATTTGATCGTTGCTATAGATTACTTCACTAAATGGGTTGAGGCTAAACCATTAGCTCGTATCACAGAGGAAAATGCTATCAATTTCATTCATGATTTCATTTGGTGTCGATTTGGTTTTCCTCGAGCCATAGTATCAGACAACGGACTGCAATTCTCCAGAGCTTTCGAAGCAGAAATGAGCAGTGGGAATCGAAGCATTGGCAATCTTACATCGCCTACCCTCAAGGAAATGGGCAAGCCGAAGCGGCGAATAAACTTGTCCTATCGGCACTAAAGACGAGGACTCGTAGGTCGACGCAACAACTGGTTGGACGAACTCCCACTTGCTCTTTGAGCAGTTCGCACAACCACTCAGGGGCCTACGGGGGAAACCCCTTTCGCTCTCACATATGGATCGGGAGGCCGTGGCACCTGCTGAGCTCAGATTCCCCACTGCTAGAGTGACTTTCTTCAATCAGGAGCAAAATGATAACAACAGATTGATCGACCTGGATTTAATCGACGAGAAGCGAGAAACAGCCTACCTCCGAATGGTCAACTACAAGCAGCGAACTAAAAGTTACCACGACAAGAAGGTCAAGGCAAGGTCGTTCCAAGTTGGAGATTATGTGTTGAGAAAAATTGAAGCAACGGGTAGAAGGACCCAGCAGAATAAGCTATCTCCTGGCGGGAAGGTCCTTATGTGGTTACTCGAGTCGTCAAGGAAGGGACCTACATGATAGCTCATCCTGGAGGGGACGAATTGAAACATCCTTGGCATGCTACTCACCTCATCAAATACTACTTCTAGTTTTCAGTTTCAAAGTTCGAGCTTGTATTAAGTTCTAGTTTCAAGTTGATGTAAGCATATTCCCCAATTCAATAAAAAGCTCAGTTTATTCGATCAAACATAGTGTTACACCAATCCCAACAAGCTCGACTCATAGTCAGCTTCGTCCTAACAAGCTCGATTCTTAATCAGCTTTGTTCATTTAACAAGTCCGACTCTTAGTCGACTTCGTTTTAACAAACTCGACTCTTAGTCAGTTTGATCTGCTTAGCTCGATTCTTAATCAGCTTTGTTCATTTAACAAGTCCGACTCTTAGTCGACTTCGTTTTAACAAACTCGACTCTTAGTCAGTTTGATCTGCTTAGCTCGATTCTTAATCAGCTTTGTTCATTTAACAAGTCCGACTCTTAGTCGACTTCGTTCTAACCAACTCGACCCTTAGTCAGTTTGTTCTAATCAGCTCGACCCTAGGTCAGCTTCAACAATGTAAGCAGGTTTGACTCATAGTCAATCATGTTCACAAGAAAGTTAACCTAGTTTGAGGTCGACTAAGTCAATAAAGATCAAGTCACCTTTAACTTAAGTTGACTCATTTACCTTGTCTACATCTAGCTCGACATACACTATGAAATGAAAAACATATAACATACAGAGATCAAAGGTCAGCTAAGATTAGATATCACAAGTCTCCCAAAAGCGGGTTAAGACTTGGGCAACACTAAAACTACAAAAGTATCATGCCTCCCAAAAATTGGGCCAAGGCCCTCGTACACACTAAACAAAAATAAATATTGTTTGGTACTTGTTTGTTACATAAATTTTCTAACATTCACAGGAAAATCATGTAGAGGGCTCGGCTTCAGTTTGGCCGTCCATAGTAGCTCGATCTCCTCCATTTTCCTCCCTCTGCTCGAAAGTCTTGGGCTCCCCCGACTCAGTAGAAGCATCCTTTGACACGTCACCACCTGAGGCAGGTTCCTCTGGATTCTCAAGTTCCTTCAACATCGTGTTAAAATTAACAGGTTCAATAGGAAGGGGATCCCAAGGCTCCAACCCCATGTCGGCATCTTCCAGAGCTAAGGCGGCCAAATCATTATCGTTATATGGGACTTGGGGATGTCCTTGGCGGGCTTCCATGTCGTACTGTTCCTGAGATGCCCATTTTACCAGTTGGTCGAGAGAAATATTGGCAGAGGGGTCGACCAAGATACGCCGAGCCATATGACGTCGGCCAACATCATAAAATTTGAAAGCTTGAGCCTGAACCTCATCAAAGCACTCGTCACTAATTTTATAAGCTTCCACGGCGGCTTTGGCTTGAGCGGCAGCATCCTCCTTCCACTTAGCGCAGGACGCAGCATGATCTTCTTGCAGCTTTTTCAGAGAATCTTCTTTATCTTGAAGCTTTTCCTTGATCGTATCAAGCTCAGCCTTGGTCGCCTCGTTCTTCAACCTAAAGCCAGTGTTCTCCTCCCTCAGCATGGTTACTTCCGCGTTGGCCACACCCAAGTGGAACTGAGATTCATCCCTCTCCTTCACGGTGTCATTGTGAACCAGCTTCAGGGCATCATACTCTGAGTTGGCATCGACCAACTCCTCTCTTATCTTAGTCACCTCCTGGCATTTGCGAGTATATTGGATCTTGGCCAATTTCTCTTGTTCCAGAGCAGCCTTCCAACTACTTTTAGCTTGCTCGTTGATAGTAAGAGACTGCACAAAAAACAAAAATACAGTTTCAGATTTACAAGAAGATTGGAAGCCAAGAGAATCATAAACAAACGAAAGCAGAAGGGATACCTCGCTATGAATAAGACCAGATCGTTGAATATATTCCTCGGGAGTGAATCCTCGCTCCGTTAGTTGTGCTTGCAAGTTGGGATCCACAGCTCGCCTCACTACTACCTGCCCAAATTCTAGCCCGGACAGGCTGCGACTTGTACAATCTATGGGGGCAAGGGGAGGAACCTCACTCAACCTGCATACCTCTGATTGGATAAATTCCCATTTAGAGGGAGTAGGAGGAGAAGGGTGAGTAAAGCTCGAAGATTTTTGCGACTTTCCACCTCCAAGTTCTTGGTCGTCGTTCGCCCTCTTCCTTGACCTGGTTTTTGGTGGCATGGTGGTTTCGTCCTCTAAATCGATGAGGTCGACATCGACATTCTCAGGGAGAACATCCTCTATTGATCCTCGCGCAGACTCAGGACCCAGTGGTTTATCAGATGAGACATCAACCTCAGGAGGGTCCACCCCATTTGTTTGGTCTTTGGGAGGATCAGACTTTGCAAGATCTTCAGTCTCCATTTCTTCTAGAGGAATCATCCCAATCCCTTCTTTGGGTAACAGTTCGTTTCTCTTCACAGCTTCTTTCTCTCTCTCAGCTCGAGCATTGGTCGCTCCATGACCTTTGGCAGTTTTCCTTCGTTGGCTGGTGCTCACAATGCGAACCATATTTGCTTGCTGTTCGGGGGTCAAAACTGCGAAAAATCCAAAAGTGAGAATGCTAGATCAAAGTTCTATGTATAAACAAAAAGTTTTGCATACGAGCAAGTTGTCTACGAACTAACAGTTATATGTTCAAAATAAAGTTCTATGTACGAGTTAAAAATTCTACATACGAGCAATACACCTGCGAACAAGAAGTCCTACTATCCAACACAGGTTAAAATCCTACGAGCTAATGGCCTATCTACTTGACCCTAGAAAGACAATGAATGGATACTTACCACCAAAGTGATCACCATTTTCCTTACAGTAGTTGAGAGTCTTGCTACACAAACTACACTTATCTGAAAATTTTCCATGGGCATGAGTCACCCAATTGGGGTACATGGGATTCCTCACAATCAATGCCAAGGGAGCTACCTCCTCATCTCCCAACAGCATCCCTGCTTGAATAAAATTATTTTTGTTTGCACCAAGGAGGCCCCAGCTAATCGGCCCTTCGGCGACAATCATGCGTAGTCTATCAGAAAGAGCCTTGCACCAATCGGGGGCCCAGTAATCCTCCTCTTTCAGTTCAGCAGACTCTTCATTGGGGAGAGGAAATTCCCAGCCAAGTCGACTTTCGACGAGGATCATGTGAGAATTCCAGCCTGTCACCTTGTCGGGGAGATTAATGAACAGCTTGGGGGCCTTAGACTTAGCGGGAGTACTATAACCCTTGGTCCTCTTATCAAAAGCCACCCTGAAGAACTCCCTGAACACCTTCATACATGGTTCATACCCTAAGAAGCGGCAAACCATGGCAAAGCAAACTAATACCCGACAAGAATTGGCTCCGATCTGCATTGGGACAGCGTTCATACACTCCAAAAATTCGCAAATAAAAGGATCTAATGGAAGTCTCAATCCTGCTTCGAATTGGCCGTAAAAGAAGGCCACCCTAGTGGAATCCCAAGCCCAATGTTGCCAGCTTTGTGTTTTCTTCTCCTTGGGGTTGACATGAGTGATTTGGTAATTCTCTCTATCCACCTCAAAGAAATTGTAGAGCAGCTCTACCCTGGACTCAGCTCCTTTATTTCCAAGCTCTGGTTTAGGAGCCTCGTATCCCCTTTCATTGCGACCTGGAACGGTCTTTGAGCAGAACGCATCCACAATCCGACCAGAGGAGGAGCTCGCTGACGCCTGAGCCGACATATCTGAGGAAGAAGAAACAGGGGAATCAGTCCTAAGTACAGACTCCCATGACCTATCTAAGGGCGACCTAGATTCCCCTGGGAAGCCTTTGCTATTCCTAACAAAACAAGGTTTTTGGGATCCCCTAATATAGTGCATCACCAAGTGGTCTAACAGTTCATGGAACAGATGGAAACCTATTATTCTAGGATCATCAACAAGCAAATCATCTAGTTCATCACCTACAGGAAGTTCAAGCCCATTGAAGCGCAAACCCCACCTAGTCAGAATGGTGGAACATTCATCAAGGGGTATCTCCTTCCACTTTCCGCCTAGACATTTGTATACCCTACGATTGGCGGAGCAATGGCCATACCAAGCCCCAGGTTCACTACTAAAAGTTCTAGCCATGGTGGAATCAAAAAGAGCAACAAAAAATTGAAGCCCTAAAGAAGACAAGAGGGGTACCTTGATCAGGCGTGAAAGACGAAATTGTTGAGGAAGACCGAAGTTCCAATAAATCCTATCGCTATTCCGATAAATCCGCCACAAAGATACGAATGCAAAAGTTCTAAATGGGAGAGGATTCTGGGTTTTATATCTTACTAATTTGAAAAGGAGAAGGAGATTCAAAAAATCATTGTTCCAATTAAATGAGGGAAACGGTTCCCAAGGCGGTTTCCCAAGCGTCAGAATAATAATCATTGCGGAATACGGCGCTCCTTCATCTCCGACCGTTCATCCTCAACGTCTTGGATTGTGCCACGTCATCTTAATCGACTCAACCTCAGAACGAGTATCGACCTGCGAGTAACAACAAATTTCCAAGCAAGATTTCCTTAACTTCCCAGTCGACAAAGTCAACTCGAAAGTTGGGGGCCACTGAACATACCAAAAGTGTCGAGTTGGGCCAAACCAGTAAAGTCCAATTATAGACAGCCTTGGTCCCCACATTCTTAATAAGGCTGGCCCAATCAGGACAAGGCCCAGAGCCCATCTCAAATATCAGTCGACTAAGCCCATGGTCCGACCTACTAGGTCCCGACCTAACTTAGTCCGACCTCGTGATCCATGTTACAATTCGGGTACGAACCATGCTCTACCCGACAGTCAGGTCGACCATATTACAAGTGGCGACCTCGACCTAACCTACAAGTAGCGACTTGACACTTGCTGGCTTATTTAGTTGAACCATTCACGTAACCACATCCCTACAAATCAGGGACAGTTACTAACACGTTCACATGACTGAATAACCGTTGCTGTAATCTCGGAGGACATGTCTCCTCACCAAAAATACATTACTCTTGCCTATAAATACTTCGTCACTACCAACGGTGCAAAGGTAACTGCCATTTTGCTATCAGAATTCATTATTCTATACATTTTGAGCTATAAACAACGGTAATCTTACTCTCACGCCCGAGCGTCTTCGCCGGAGACACATCCGGCTAGTCGTGGGTTCTGTTTTCAGGTCAAGGAGCCAGGTGATCAATCCTGCCACGTGGAGGAAGATTGATAAGCACATTTCCTGCAGCATCAGTCTCCAACCATGGAAAGGATGCCATTATGCCGATCAGATATCAAGCAAACTTCACGACCCTTAACAATATGTTTGCAAAGAAGATGCAGAAACCAAGACCAGTTTCGATAGTCCTCTTTTTCAACAATAGCGAATGCGAGAGGAAGTAGACTATCATTTGCGTCAACACCCATGGCAATAAGAATAAACCCTCTATATCTTCCATGCAGGAATGTGCCATCAACAGAAATAACAGGACGACAATGAGAGAATGCTTCCACACAAGTGCCAAATGCCCAGGACACACGATCAAACATATCTAAAGCACCGGGAGGAGGAGGATCAGAATGCTCCACAATGGTTCCAGGGTTCCACTTTTGGATGGCTGCTAACAAACGTGGCAGTCTTATATAAAATTCTTCCCAGTCTCCATATGCCTCTGCAATAGCTTTTTGTTTGCCACACCATGCCTTTCTATATGAAACTTCCTTCCCATGGGCTTTTTTTATTTCCGCCTTCACTAGTGCAATCTTCAACTCGGGATCAGCCTTAACCAGTTCCAAAACTTCTTGCCCTATGAACTTAGCATCCATGTTTAGATGATCTTGGCTAATTTCAGTACCCAAGCAAGAATGATGACCCTTGTATTTGGTAACTTCCCAATACCCGGCATTCTTCATAATCACATTCACATAAAAATTGCACGAAAAATCTTTCACCAAACACTCAATAGTCCACTTTCGGGTTGTGCTTCGTTTTACCTTGAAGCGCAGATTTTTCTTAATATGAAACAACTTCATTTTATACTGCACATCTGTCTTCTTTGAAAAGCAATACCTTTGGCAATTTCATCATGTTCTGCATTCCATTCAGCAAAGTCATATTGGTTATCATCATATATCTCTGATCCTTCTCCAATATCACGATAAAATTGATACCCGACTCTCTCATGCACATGATGTTGTGGTTCTTCGTAAGCAACCAAATGTAACGCCAAATCTTCCCTCACCCCAGCTTCACCCTCATTCTCGCTATCATCAGTAGGACTACTGCAATCATCATATCCATCGTCACGATCTTCATTTAGAAGCAACTTAATATTTTCTTCATAATCTGAATCGTTATCATCATCATTATAGAATTACTCACCCTCACCCTCACCCCCTCCCTCTTCTTCTCTCTCTTCCTCTCTCTCTTCCTCCCCCTCTTCCTTTTCCTCTTTCTCTTCCTCTTCCTCTTCCTCTTCCTCTCCCTCTCCCTCTTCCTCTTCCTCTTCCACATATGTTTGTGTACTTGTTCTAGCATCCCTCTGACTATAGCAGTTTAAAGAACCCATCTGGAAGGTATCCATGTCATTAACATACTCATTTTGTAATGGCTCCTCATAGGTTTCAAATTCCTCAACATTCACATTATCAACTAAATTTATCTTAACATACAATTGTAAGCTACTCAACCCACCAAACTGAGCAGAAACATCAAGCATAACTTCCATACCCATATCATTGTCGATTACAAATGGAATGTAATTTGCAATCCCGGAAGCGACAAGATGAGGATATCTACATGTAACTTGCAATTGAACAATAGCTCGATCTACCCCAATTTTCTTAGCTAACTTTTTAATCAACTTCTTGTAACTCCATCGAGTTTTAGCCCTAAGTGCACATTTTGGTCCCCTTTCAAAATGTTCACCTTCAAACAGGTGTTCATCATCTCCTCCCCAATAACACACGAAAATAAGTGGAACTCCAGCCATATTTTTTCCTAAAAATTGAAAAAAGAAATTATAAAAAATCTAATTTAACAATATCACTACATTTACAAAAAAAAATCAAATAAATACAAAATTTAAATTTCAAACAAAAATTAAGAGGAATTAAATGTACCTTCTTAATCACCTCTCTTCTCTTCTTCTTGAACTTCTTAATCAACTTCTTGAATTTTCAGATTTTTTTGAAAAACAATTCACCTACTTTCCTCTTCTTCTTCCTTCTTTTTTCCTTCTTCTTCACTGAGTTTTGATTATGCGTGGGTTGTTTACAGATTTGGGAAAAAAGGGTTTTGTAAAGCAAACCGGAATTAGCATTTCCGGAATTGAATTTTTCAAAAAAAAAAAATTACTTAATTCAATTCAGTTCAATTCTGTAAAAATAATAATAAGGGAATCCGGAATTACCAATACCGGATTACACTTAGAGCGATTGCCCCCTACACCGCGCGACCGCTCTCTTTTTTTCTCAGAAAATATTAATTTCCTAATTAAATAAGTTTTGCAAAAAAAAAAAAAAGGAATCTGGAATTGGAAACGCCGGAATACATTAGGAGCGATCGCTCCATTCATAAGCGCGATCGCGCGATCGCTCCCTATTAACGGAAATATTATTTTGGGAAATTCAGTTTTGAAAAAAAAAAAAAAAATCAAATCCGGAATTTGTAATTCCGGAATGCATTAATCCGGAATTACCAATTCCGAAATTCAAGTGAAAGTGCTAGTTTGGTATTTAAGATTTTGAAAATGTTATTTTGGTATATAAATTTTTAAAAAGCTATATTTTGAAAAAAAAAAATCAACTTTAGGAGGGTAAAAAAACATAAAACATGTTTGTTAAGCAAAATTGAATGGCTAAATTAGTTGCTATTTGAATCTCAGTGGATCAGTTAGAAGCAAGAACTTTGAATCATTTAGGCTAAGAATTTGTGTCAGAACCAGTGTGGATATGGACGGTGGAAATTTATTAAGGGTTATTTGGAAATTATGCGCCCTCATCCCATATTAGAAACTCATTGATTTAATCAAGATTTGATCTCGATTAATCCCTCTGTTTCATAGTGCAATTTTTGCTCGAACTCGGAACCTTTTGCTAAAATGACATGCACAGAGTTATCACTTGTTTTAAAAGTTTTAGTTCTTAGATCGGGCTCAAACAATTTATAACAAGTTTTTATATATTGTATGTAGTTTTATTGCACGCATTCCAGTTACACGTACTAAAAATTTGTGTAATGCATACATAAAATGAATCATAAGTTGTACTCCTAAGATAGATAATTTTGATGAGTGAATATTTTTATTTTTATTTTTATTTTTGAAATAAAGAAACAACAATGATTCACTATGCCGTCGTATTATAAGTACATTACAATACATGGATTATAGAAAATCCAGCTTTATTTTCTTAGGCATTATTTCACTTTCACAACACAATCAATAAAAACAAAGAGTATTCATCCTTGCCATAGTTCAACCATTATAAGGGACCCTGGTAGTAATACCATTTTCATCAACCCAAACATAAACCCTGTCGCATATGTAAATAGCAAGAATAACCGTCTCGGGCGAATCCAATATGATCTCGGCATTAACCAGTGGATTCTCCCTTTCTATCGTAGCTGCAGCTATCTCTCCTCTCGCCCCTATCAATTCTGGCCATCTGGTCTTACCTGCGCATACATATAACACGTTCACTTATAAATGTCTTCGGAAATATTATGGATTTATAAGAAATAATACGCGCTTCTAAAAGGATGCATGGGAATAAATGTGCATGAATTGCTCGTACACACCTTTTTCAACTTCTTCGCAATTTGGTTCCATGACGTCTTTGTGTGATATGTCTTTGGTTATTGCTTCTTTGATTGAATAATTTGGTGCAATACACTTTGTATTTATAGACAATTTGATTTCCTTGTATTAATGTGATTGATGTCTAACTTTATTTGACTTTGACCATCTAATTTAGCTACCACAAAACATACGGAGTAGTTGCAAGAGGGTCCCAAGTGTATGTCAAAAAATTCATCACGGATCTTGAAGCATTGAAATATTGGAATATTCCTGCATGCACGAAATCTCTGAAGTGTCTTACTTTTCCACTTCATAATTTCAAACTATAAGAATTTGTGTAACAAGGAAAAGTACAACCATATCATATTGTATATTGTACAAGATGGTATGATAATTTAGAACATAATCTAAACTGCTTATGAAGACATGCAAAGAGACTTGGATAGCAAGACTGGAGGATGCGAAGAGTTTCTTTCTCTTTTTTTTTTTTTCTTTTTTTATAACCTAGGTATTGGTATTTGCGCTCCCATAATCTTAGGACCATGAACAACCCTCCCGAATTGAATCCATAGAAAAGTAAAATGCGAAAAGTTTCTTTAATATAGATTGATATTTAGGGTCATTTATGTAATAAAGTATCTAATAGAACAAAGGATGGTAAACAAAATCATTAATACATGTAAAAGAAGAAGGAATATGAACAACATAATTTTATTAATCACAAGAGTAACATATATATATAATACAAGAGTTAATCACCTATTGAGATATAAAGATTATTTTTTTAAGCTATACAAGATTTGAATCTTCTAATGACAGACATTATCCTTATAATTTAGTTATCAAAATATATTCTCAGTATTATCCTTAATATTCCTCTGCAAGATGGACAATTTTTGGAAAAATCCAATCTTGAAAAGTAATTAGACGAACCGAGTTCCATGGAGCAGGTGAAGATGGATATGTACCTGGACATGTGTGTGATTTCTGGTGTGATTTGGTTGTTGGTGTGATCACATCAGAGGTGTCATCAGTTAGTTGGGAAGAGGAGTTTGGTTCAAGTGTGGTTTGAGGTGGGAGGTCAGGTTGTGTTAGGGTTTGTAAGGAGTGGTTTGGTGTTGGTGTGGTAAGGGAAGAGGTAATAGGTCTATGTGATTGGGTTGTATCGAGGGTGGTGGGCTAGCGATAAAAGGCTAAAGGTGATAGTGATTTGGGTGGAGAAATTAAAGTAACACAAGAGTAGGAAGTGCGGCGGTGTTTGGCGTAGAAGGGGGTTGGGGGCGGCAGAAGACTTATGGTGTTTAGGGTGGGGCAGCAATATAGGTTTTTCCAAGATTATTTTTTTTAAGTAAGAAGAAATTATAGATGGTGGAGAAGGAGGAGCTAATAGGGTTGGTGAGATCCGCCTATCTGAGAAGGGTGATGGCGAGCATTGTAGGGTTTTGTACACAACAAAATGTTAGGTGATGGAGACAAAGGGTAAACTTTGAAAGAAAGAGAAAGATATCATATAAAAGAGAATCATGGTCATGGTTGAAACTATGGGTAGGCCATGAAACTGGCTGATTAAAACTACTGGGAAACAACAAAGTTTGTCACGCGGCACACTTTGTCGTTGTTCCTCGGTCGGGCCTGTTTTGTTCATATTTCAAAACTTATTCTACTCGAGGCTTAGTGTTTGTTCCTAGGTATCTATATATGTCAAAGTGGCAGCCACAAATACATTGTAACACCATAACATATTATTGAGAATAATATAGGATTGGTAGCGCCTTCGGATGAGTTGATTTGTTCGATGTCGGGTTAACAAATCGTGTTCTTGTGTGTGATTTGTTTTGTGTTCGCATGTATTTTATTTTCTTGATTTCTATGGGGCCAATATCCCAATAACTGGTATCAGAGCTTGGGTTTTCTATCCAAGATCTAGAGATAATTCTAGGGTCTATCTTTGTATAGAGGGGTGTTTATGGGAACTTTGAGGATGCGATCAAGATGGGTAACAAGATGTTGATAGGAATGTTCAATGGAATAAAATATCAAGTTTGGAAGCAAGGATAGAAGATTACCTCTATGGCAAAGATCTGTGTCTTTCTTTGGCGGCAAAACCAAACGGTGTTGAAGACGTGAAGTGGGTTGTTTTGGGTCGGAAAGCGTTAGGGGATGTGAGGCAAACTCTATCTGAGAGTGTGCTGCAGAATACGTTGGAGGCCAATATAACAGTCGATTTATTGCGGATTTGGCAAACATGTATGAGATGACATCGGTTTTGAACAAGACTCATATAATGAGGAAATTGTTGAATGTGAAGATAGTGGAGAGCATATCTGCAACTGTTCATGTAAGTTATTTCAAATCTATCATGGCTCAGTGACGAGCGTCGAAACGTCAAAAGAAAATTTCCAACTCAAACTATCTACAGTTGATTTGTAGATAGGGTAAGTCGGGTCGAACCACCGAGACACGAAGTTTAAAGTGTATAAAATTACTGCTATGACAAAAAGCTTGTAAAGTGAAGGATTTGTTGATTTTTAAGACTAATGCTTTTGCAGAAATTAAGTAAAATTGATTATAAAAGAGATTTCAATAATAAGGAGAAAATTTCCGGAATTGGCTTCACAAATTATGCTCAAGTTTCACAATTCATCAATCAAAGTATACTTGGGGTTTTGTTCTTACAAAAGTATGATTGGGACACTTCGGCGGGTGATTTGCAACCAAGTGTTTCCAATTAATCTATTCCCTTGGCCCGTTCATAGATTAATTAGAAACCCAATTAGAACTTAAGAACACAAAAGAAACCACAATTCGTATGAATCTTTTGGCGGGGATTCAACAAATTGTGAAAACCAAGCCAAGACTAATTTCAATTGTAAATTTGGCGTTTCACAATTGAAATTCTAAATTATTCAAGAACAATTATGTGATCAAGATAAAGGTTCTAAAATTCCATTGAAAAGCAACTTGATAATCCCAAGTAATACAAAGATAAAGATGAAAAATAAAACTCAAAACATAAAGTGTTACCTCCAATTCCAAGAACAAAGGAAATTAGCTATCCATGGAAAATAAAGAACACCCAAGAAATTGTTGATGAAGAAGAAGCTATGGAAAGATAAATTATATGTCTCTAAAAAACAATAATCACTAAATAGTAAATTGTCCTCTCCCACTTAATACCCACGGCTGCTGTTATTGTCTTGTTAAAAACCCATGAACAGTCACAATTAATAACCACAAATAACTCCACATCTGTTCCAGTCCGCCCGGGATTCGTCTTCAAAACGCCTCGTGGGCGGTCGCCCACAGCACCATGGGCGGTCGCCCATGTCTCCAGAAACATTTGGTCTTCAAAACAATTGCTCATGCGCGGCCGCCCATAACAACCTGAGCGACCGCCCACACGCACAGACTGTTGTGGTCAGTTTCTTCCCTTTTCCTTGGCCCAAACTTCATCAATTGGCCCAACTGCATTTGGCCCAGCTGCATTCCTTCACTCTTCATTTGGCCGGCCACTCCATTCCAGTTACATGGCCCATACCTTGGATGTTTAGTAACCATTTGAACTCGGTCCGTCCCATAATTGCATTGCCACATTTTTTCACTTGATTTATTCACGAAATTATTCCAATTTCCTCAAATCTTCATTTGGACCACTGAAAACTAAAGAGCACTAAAACATCTATTAAAACACACAAAACTCAAGGATTAAGCAAATAATAAGTTCATAAAGTAGTCAATGGATGAGTGTAAAACTCACTCATCACTAGTTAACTTTAGTTGGGGTAACTATTAATGATTAGGTACAAGCCTTGATTTTACTATCATCTTTGTCGGATAGTTGGGAGACAACTGTTGTCGTGATGAACACATTGGTGGACAATACAAAGTTGAAGTTTAGCGATGTCGTAGATGTAATTCTTGGCGAAGAGGTTCGTAGGAAAAGCAAGGGGGAGACATCAGGGCTTGCACTAGGCGTGTCGAATAATAGTGGGGGAAGCGAATCAAAGTCCAAGGGTTTGAAGATTAGGGACAAGAAGTTGGTCAAGTGCTACAACTGCGGGAAGAGAGGACACTTTAGGAAGAAATGTCCCGAGCCAGATGGGGAAATGAATGTTGCTGAAGAGATCATGGATGCATTAGTTTTGTGTGAGAACAGTTCGACAGATTCGTGAATTCTAGATTCGGGGTGCGACGTACCATTCGTGCAGTAGTGCAGAAGAAATGGAGAAGTAAACTTCAGGCGATTTTGGGGTTCGTTATGTTGGAGATGACAATCTAATGAATGTTGTGGAGAAAGGGGATATTCGAGTCAAGGCACCGAATTGAACTATTATACTATTACATGATGTGCTGCATGTTCCAAATTTGAAGTGGAATTTGATTTATGTAGCGCGATTGGATGAAGAAGGTTGTGTGGTTACCTTTGGCAATGCGGCATGGAGAATAACTCGTGGAGCTAACTTGGTAGCTTGGGGTTGGATGAATAAATCATTGTACACCACATACAACGATGGCCACATGGGGATCTTGGAAGGAGTTCAAGATGTAAAGATGCTGACGCCGAGTGGTCCATACTTGGGGAAAAAAATTCTCAAGGAATCGGTTTGTTCGATCGTGTGTTGCTAGGTCACGCCGGCTGGCAATATGGATATGAAGTCAACAACACCAACATTAGGGCGGGGTCCAAAATTGGTAAGAGGTGGGTTGCTAGGAAGACATGGAGGAACCAAGACCGTGTCAAACATGTGGATTTGCGAGATTCGTGGATGAAAAGGTGGAGAAGGGTGAGCGGAAAATTGCGAGGAGAATCACAAGGGATGAAAACTCAAGGCAATGAAGATCAGGCGGTTTTGTTGAAGCTTCGCTCTGCTTCAACTCACCAAGATAACCAAGGAAGAAGGAGGGTCAGGCGCTACCAAGACTAGATGGCCACTAATGAAATATATGTGTTTGGAGAAGTCATTATTGGGTGGGAGTATGGCAAAGGTAATCGTGGGATTTTAGTTTGTCTCAAGGTGGGAGATTGTTAAGAGATGGAGACAAATGATAAACTTGGAAAGAAACAGAAAGAAATCAGAAAAAAGGAGAATAATGGCCATGGTTGAAACCATAGGCAGACCATGAAGCTAGTTGGTCGAAATTACTGGAAACAACAAAGCTCGTCACGCGGCACACTTCTTTATCACGCGGCACACTTTGCCGCTGTTCCTGGGTCGGGCCTGTTATGTTCTAATTTCTGGATTTCTTCTCCAAGGTTTAGAGTTTGTTCCTAGGTATCTATATAAGCCAAAGTGATAGCTACAAATACATTGTAATACAATAACATATTATTGAAAATAATATAGGCTTGGCAACGCCCATAGATTAGTTGATTTATTCGATGAACCGAGTTAACAAATCGTGTTCTTGTGTGTGTATATGATTCATTTTGTGTTCGCGTGTGTTTTGTTTTCTTGATTGTTTTGGGCATATATCCCAACACAAAGAGAGTTGGTCGTGGGTTTCATTGATAATATATAGAGGATAGAGATGAAGGAGAGGCGGAGTATGTGTGGTGGTGTTAGGGTGGGACGGCGGTTAGGATTTTTCTGTGAAAGTTTTGGTGGAGAATAGAGGATTGGTGATTTTATTGAAGGTGAGGGGGTTTTGGCCATTGGGTATTACTGATGTTGGTGTGGAATGAGGAGAGGCGAAAGCAAGTAGTGGTCTGGTGTTAGGGAGAGGCGGCTTAGGGTTTTGCCGCGAAGGTTTGGGGAGAAGGACCAGTATCGATCTGATATCATAATAAAATAAAGGATGGTAGACTAAGTCATTTATACATGGATAATAAAAATTATAAAAAACAACTCAATGTTATTAATGACAAGCAAGTTTCCAAAAAACGATAGGCGGATGCTAGGCAGTAAAGCCTAGCCTATCGCCTAGGGGCGTAAGTGGGGCCTATGCGAGGCCGAGAAATTAGACAAATTTATAAATATATTCCATATAAAATGAACTTTTAGTGAAAAATCACACATATCCCACATCGATTATGTATTAAAGCACTAGGAAATAGGAGTAGTATAAATTGTGGGGCATTTGGCTCTTTAGTGAAGACTAACACATATGCCACATCGGTTATGTATTAAAGCAATAGGAAATGGGTGCAGGGGAAGATCTACTGGTGTTACCAGGACAACCCAAAAAAAAAAAAATTGCAAAACGATGTCGTTTTGACCTGTTTTAAAGAATAGGCAACACCAAATGTTTCGCGCCTAGTGAAGCCTATTATATTTATGCATGTAAAGTGGTGCCTAGTGAATCCTATCATCTCTTATGTATGTAAATATTTTGAATTTTATTTTCGCGCCAATTTTTATTTTTTTAGTAAAGAACTGGTAACACCAAAATATTTGGTGTAGATCCGCCACTGAATGGGAGTAGTATAAATTGTGAGGCACACATATCCCACATCGGTTATTTATAAAAGCACTAGGAAATGGGAGTAGGATAAATTTTTGGGGCATTTGGTACCTTAGTGAATAGGCACACATCGCCTAGGTCACGCCTAGGGCGCATAGGTCACGCTTATGGCACCTACTCACCGCCAAATGGCTTTAACGCCTAAGTTGATCGATTTCGTGTTATTCGCGACGGGTGATTGCCGCCTATCGCCTATACTTCGCCTAGGAGGCCGCCTAGGCCGCGTTTTAGAAAACTGATCCAAGAGTAACATATATATAGTACAAGTGGTAATCTTATATCTATATTACAATACACCCTAAGAATAACTGTCACAGAAAGAGTGGCTCAGATTCAATTTCTTAAATGACAAAGAACGGCTAGGATTAAATTTGGAAAAAAATAAACCTCTGCTCCAAAAATCGCAAGGCAGTTTTTTATGTTAGTTAATCGGTCACCAAAAATACCCTCACCTCTTTTGAACGCAGCCCTCTACCCGTTCACTCTCCCGTCTCCCTCTCTTCTCAGGGAAGCAATTTCACCGACGACCATTATAGCATGTTGAGTGAAAGATCATATCAATGAAATCGGCGATTTTACATAATGATTTATCGAATTCGCCGAGCAAATCAGAAAGCCTTCTTTTTAACTAGCATCAGAGTCGAAATTGGAATCCGTAGACGACTAGGGTATGAAACCATATTTTTGTAGAATTGAAAGACTTTAATTTTTTTCTCTCATCAGGTGCCCTTTTCCAATGTCTATTTTTTATTTTGATTTTATTCTTAAGTTTATTTGCATGATTGGGCTTCAATTTTGAGTTCATTCTCATGTTTATTTGCATGAGTGGGTATCATTTCCTATTCAATATCCTTTTTATATTACATATTTAATCTTTCTTTGTTCATGCGTTTTTATTTGAATCGGTATTTTCTTCAAAATCATTATATGAGAACTATTTAATTCATGTGTGTCTCTATGTTTTGCCAAATCATGTAATTTGCTTAGGTTAAAACTAAATTAAGTTGATTTGATTGCTTCTATTTGTTTTTCTACTCATAACTTGGTTTATAAAATTGCGTGACTTCAAATCCTTAACTGGTTGCTGCACAATTCAGCAGATATTTAACCTTCATCGTACCTCCTGGATGTATCATATTGATAATATATCTTCGAATGGAAAACTCCTCATGGGAGAAAGTAAGTTTATGTTTCATTGTTGTAAAATAAAAAGAAAAGAACAAGAGGAAAACATAATCAAGAACATAACAGCTTAGAGAGCCAAGAACAAAGGTAAATCTCTCTAGACATATCTATAAAAAAAACCTACGGATACACAAACAAACTAACTTGAGAAAAAAAGAATACTACACATCCATTGCGGTCGTTTTTTAGGTTAAAAATGAATAGAAGAGTGAGTGAATGAATGAAGTTTACATAAAATAACGTAGGGTTGGGTGGGTTACAAAGTAATAGTTGGAGCGAGGGTTTGAATGGAAGAGGGAAGGGATTGTGAAGTGGTTGACGAAACAACTTGACGAGGGCACTAATTTGGTTCTTTTTCAACTCTGAAAACTTTTGTAAGTATAATCAAATTTAGTGCACAAAATTTGCATAATGTTATGATATTATCTAATAAGAGTTTTCTTTTCAGTCATGGGACACCAACTCAATCTCATTGATGGTCGGATGTGATCTTTTCATGCACTTTGTAACACATAATTCAGCTTTAGAACGAGGACTTTGATTCACCAAGTCAGACTTTCTTGAAAATTCTGAGAAGTTTGGGGAGGTATCTTATAAGGTGAGCTTGCTATTGTTATTCAAAAATATTTGCAATTTTTTTCCATGTCTGTACTTAGCTTTGTTATTGAAGGCACTCAAAATAATTGCTGCTTGATCAAGATTTTATTTTTGATAGTGTACTATTTTAGTGCATAGTTTCTCTATAGTAGTCTTGGAAGATTGAAAAACTACAACTCAAAGGATAGTAAGCGGGTTTGAGGTTACGTGAAAAAGGGTGAGGTGAGAGGGGCTGAGGGGAATGAGGGAAGTGGGTGAGTTTGGGATTATGTAATTTGGACAGTTATATTGAAATCATACTTTCTTATAATTTTCTTTTGGTTATAATAATAAAATTGTATTTTGTCAATTTTATTTTGGCGATATTGTGGAAGGTGATTTTACTTTCTATTTTTTCTTTCGGTGTCAAATATCTAAGAGATAAATTTATTATGAAAATTTTCAATTGGAATCATGAACTATTATGTATGTAAGGGATCATCAATATTGTTGTTCTTGCAATCAAATAAAAATTTTAAAAGTTTAGTAGATTTGCTCCTTTTTTGTTGTTTGATTATTTATAGTGTGATAATAGATACTAGATTTACTGTATTTTTAGAATCATGATCTCAACCACACTTTATTTATGTCGTACTGTCACCGTGCCATTGGCACGAGTACAGGAGTACTAGTTAAGATACAAAGACTATGTTATTAAGTTATACAAAATTTGAATCTTCTAATGACATATTTATCTCTATAATTTTGGTAACAAAATATATACAAATATATTATCATTATTATCCTTAAGAGATGGTCTTATAAAAAACGCATTTTTTTCTAAGCTTAAGAAAAACCATTTTTACACTGGCACTTATACAATACATGCACAATTGCACTTTTCACACTGGCACTCTTTTATACTAATATTGACACTTTGTTACACATGCACATACACTTTTTTACACTGGCACTTAATATACATGCACTGACACTTTTTACACTGGCACTTTGTTACACTAATACTGACATTTTTTTACACTGACACTTTGTTACACATGTACTGGCACTTTGTTACGTAGGCACTAGCACTGGCGGGAGAAACAAGACACGTTTTTTCTAACCTTAAGAAAAAATGCATTTTTTGTAAAATTTTAGCTATCCTTAATAGTATCAACGTTAAACTGGGCATTATGATTAGTATTTATGGAATAAACTAAAGTATTAATGGAAATCCAAAGAGAAAAGTAAGAACATTTAAATTAAAATGAAACGAAAGGGGTAATATTTATTATTATTGATAATATTAATGTAAATATTTATAAAAAAGATTGTTATTCATTTTTTAAATATTTAATTTTGCAAGAGTATAATAAAATGGAAAAAAAACATTCAGGAGGAAGATTTTTTTAGGAAATAAACATTTAGAGAAAAAAATTTTAAAACACCTTTCTTTTAGGAAGTACGTACGGAGGAATATTAATAACGCAGGAGAGAACGGATTTGAAGCTCTATCCGTCTATGTTAAGATATTGACAGGATTTGTCAATATTCTTTCCATGTTGATAATTTCCATGTTGATAATGAAATTAGTTAGGTTAATATTCTCTTATCATAATTATAGGGATTTGATAGGATTTGATAGAGATAGACTAGAATCTCACAGTGTATATATACATGTACACGACATTTGTAAAGGCAAGGAAAATAATTTGTTCAAAATTTCTCCTTCGCATAACTCTCGGTTTCAACTTGGTATCAGAGCTCGGCTGATCCAACCATGACAGAAATGAATGTTAGTGGTGAGAATAAGGCCATGGATGAAAGGCGTTCACCCTACATTCTATCGACAAGTGACAACCCGGGGCAAATTATCACCCACGTTCAACTTAAGGGTGATAATTATGAAGAATGGGCTCGTGTGTTTAAGGGATCATTACGGGCCAAGACAAAACATGGATTCATTGATGGGACGATCGAGATGCCAACGAAGGAGGACGAGATCGACCAATGGATGACTGTCAACTCGATGGTGGTTTCATGGATCTTCAATACCATTGAACCATCATTGAGATCCACCGTGACATATACGGAGGAGGCAAAGACTTTGTGGGATGATTTGAGGGAGAGATTTTTCGTGGGCAATGGACAACAGACTCAACAAATCAAGGCGGATATAGCCAATTGCAAACAAGAGATGGACGAAAGTGTAGCTGTGTATTATGGACGGATCAAGAAGCTGTGGGATGATCTCAATGATTTTGAGACATTGCCTATTTGTTTGTGCAGTAGATGCAAATGCAACCTCGAAGCCACGCTGACCAAACGACGTGAGGATGAACGAGTGAATCAGCTTGTGATGGGACTAGATGCACCGAAGTTTGAAAACGTTAAGTCTTCCATCTTGAACACAGAACCATTGCCTAATGTTAATAAAGCGTATTTCATGGTCGTAAGGGAAGAACGAGTACGCAGCAGGGGACGTGTTGATTATCCTACACCTGTTAGTTTTGCTGCTCAGACAGTTGGAGGAACAACTGGTCACATAACTGGTCAGACAACTGTCGACACATACAGTTCAGGGGGAAAGAAAAGATGGGAACAATATTGTTTGTTCTAACTGTAAAAAGAAGGGACATGTCGTGGATGTCACAACCCTAACCCTAGGCACCCTTTTGTCACGTGTTGTGCACGGTGAGCGGGGTGAGTAGCATTTTATTTTATCCATTTTCTAATAATTGTGGTTTTATGTGTTAGTTTTAACAATTTAATGATTGATTTGACATTTTAGTGATGCTAATAAATTAATTTTAGTTAGTTAATGTCTAATTGTAATAAAAAGGAATTTTGTGGTAAGGTCATAATATTAGAAATATTAAATACAAAGCTTTGCAAAATAGGGAGGGCCTTATGTGTCAAAAGTGGAACTCGAGGTAGTTAATTGAAATAACGTAAATCTTGGAGGGCTAGAGTGTAAAATTGACTTTATATATATATCCTCCTTCCCTTCTTCCCTTCCCGATCGTTCCGGGGTGAGTGAGAGAGAAAGAAAAAAATCCATCCCTCCGTCCCAAAAATACTTTGATATTACATCTTCCAAAAATTCTTAAAAATCAACCGTTAGTCCGTTTTGCGATCCGACTGGGGCAGAGCGATCAGGAAGCCGGGGGATACATTTAGAGCTGATCAGATCGTCTCCTTATTTCGGCATATTTTTGAGTAAGTTATTATGATTCTTTTCGAATAATTATTCATATTAAGATAAATGATGATATTACGTGTTTTAAATGATATTTGATATTCTAGGATCAATATATGTTTGGCTTTTGATAAATTTCAGAATTTATTTGGGTTGTAGGAATAAAATAAAATAAAAATGGATTGTTGAATGGGTATGTTAAGGGTTTGAGAAAATATGGAAGATAAATGAATTTTGATGATTTTTACATGCTTATTTAGGTTTTGAAAGGTTGAAATAGGATTTTGGAAAGAAGTAGACTAAAGGGTGATAAAATGGTTGGGTTTAATCGGAAGTAGGTGGTATGGTTTGGGGTTCCTTATATTGAAGTGGCTAAGTTGTAAAGTTGTGATTCTATATGTTATATAATGTTATTATTATTATTATTATTATTATTATTATTATTATTATTATTATTATTATTATTATTATTATTATTATTATTATTATTATTATTATTATTATTATTATTATTATTATTACCTAATGATTATTAGTAAACTTGACAAGTTAATTGGCCTTGGGGTGATGAAAAATGATTAGGAAATGAGTAGGATGATGGGTTTGTAATTAACAAGGTTATAATAGAAAAATTGATATATGGTGAAGGGAGTATTGTAGGATGGTTGTAAAATGTAAAATAGTGGAAATGGTTGGTAACGGTATTCATTATAAGTTAAAGGATGTTATTAGGTTGTATATATGGTTGTTGGAGTTTTAGTCAATTTCTATGACTTTGGAGATAACAAGGAATGTTTGGTTTTGAAACGAATAGGTTATTGTCGGGTCATTTTACTTAGCTTGGAAATGAAAGAAATTGGGTGGTATAGTTGTTGTTGTGATAGTCGAAGGGAAATAATATGGATGTAAGTATATATGTTATATGGCATGGAGTGAGTATTATTATGGTTTTATAAATGGTATAGATACTGATTTGGTTGGTTTGGCCTAGCTGGGAGATGAGAAAAAAATTGGTTTGGTTTTGGTTTGGCAACTGATGTTGAACATCAGCAACACTTCTGGTGTTGGGCACGAATCGTGCCCTGGAGCACGAGTCGTGACCCTCAGCTTGGAGTCGTGACACATAGTCGTGAGAATTTGGGCAGTCGTGCAGGGGTTTGGCATGACTCGTACCCTGGAGCACGAGTCGTGCCCAGGGCTGATTTGGGGTATGAACTTCACACAACTTGGAACCTAAGCACTCTAGTTCGGATTTGGTCCTTCCTTAACTATAATCCTAGAGCAACATTAGTACTTCGTAATGGTGTTTTAAATGGGACAAAATGATATTGGAAAGGTCTTTAAGTATATCCCTGAAAATGGTTGAATGCCTTCATTTAGAAAGTAACCAAAGTTGATAAAAACTTGGTATTTGAAAATGAAACATTTAAAGAAGATGTTTAATGTTATATTAGGAATGCGTAGGGTTACTTGTATGTAATTGTACCTCTACGTGGTTACCTATTCATGAATATTGGTTTATTTAGTGCATGAAATAACTGTTGTACTGCGTTATTGATTTGAACAGGAGTATTAAGACCCTGTTATTGAATTGTTGCTATTCAATGCTGTTAAGTTATATGTTGCATAATATCATTGGATTAGCATGTGTATGCATACCATGTGATGGATTATTATGACTCAATAGTGTTTATATATATGTTACACTATGTGAGGTATAAACATGAGTAATTGTACCATGTTATATGTTGATAAACGTGAGTAGTCGTACCATGTTATATGTGGTTAAACATGAGTAATTGTACCATGTTATATATTGTTATCCCAATGTGTGGATTTGACTTCAAGTAACTGTTATGTGCTTGAATGTGAATGTGATATGTGATCAATATCAGCTGATATTTTGAGGGTATAATGAAATACGATCACTTATGAGAAGTTGTAACATAAGGTGCCCGGATTTCATTATACTTATGACCGTTCCACCCCACTGTGGCCACAGTTTGGGGCTCAGTTACTATGGATATGCCTAAGCAGTTCATAAGATACTGATACCTTACATGGTTCTCTGTAAAATGGGTCTTGTAAGGCGTGAATAGGCCTATGCCGTTCACAAATAAAGAGAATGTATTCCCAGTAGTATGACTTATTGTTCAGACGGGAAAAGGTAAGATCATGTAACGTAAGGTGTTTACTGCTTTTCAAATGTGATAATATGCAACTTGCTTATGTGTTGCATTTTATATGGCATATTGCTGCATGCATAATAACTTACTGAGATTCTTTCTCACCCCTTCTCCCTTAATTTTTTTTAGTTTCAGGTGAGACAGGTAGACCAGACCGGTGAGGCCGGAAAGGAGTTTGGACCGTCTTTTGGGTTGTCCGGTTATGGTTAGTGTTTGGGGAGTTGGGAATGAGGTGTGATTGTTATTATTTTGGGAAAAAGTTTTGTTTAAAGTTTTATAAATATTTTCAGTTGTAATGTTGTAAATTAAAACATGTTATGGTTTGGTTTAAAGCATGTTGAAATCACCTCCTGGTGGAGAGGTCATGTCCTTTTGGGTTTCAAAAGTTTATTCAACTTTCAAATTATTTAAATAAAAAGTTTTAATTTAATAGGAGGTGGTTTGGGGACTCTCCAGCTGGGGCACGAGTTTATAGGTCCTGGGGTTGGGGAGGCCCCACAGTTGGTATCAGAGCTAAGGTTAGAAGTCAAGGGTAGAAGTCTAGTCTAAGGGGGAGTGTGTGATACCTGGCGACGAGTGTTTAATACAGGAATTTGTTCAATGGTGGAAAATGGTAATGACCAACCAAGGGATCGAGAAAATGTGAGTAATATGGAGAGAAAGATGCCTCCGCAGTCATTAGAAGTATATTACCTGTCTCAGGAGGTAGGGGTCATACTTGTATAGATCCCAGTTTATCCCATCTTTATGTGACATTGCATGTTTGCTTTTACTCGT
Source organism: Adenophora triphylla var. japonica (assembly GCA_022495995.1). Taxonomy (NCBI): domain Eukaryota; kingdom Viridiplantae; phylum Streptophyta; class Magnoliopsida; order Asterales; family Campanulaceae; genus Adenophora; species Adenophora triphylla. The sequence continues at coordinate 212,296 of JAFEMH010002997.1, forward strand.
ATAATGGCCTAAGAGTTGCCTTACGTGTTGGAGATTTCTACTCCTATGGGAGAGTACCTCGAATTTTCCTTAATTATCATGGTTGTGATGTGGTTATGTGGGCATGTATTGCCAGTGGATGTGGTAGATATACCAATCCGTGATTTATTATTATACTTGACCTGAATTAGTTAAGTAGTTGTTGTGCTTGGGGAGGACTGTCGCAAGAAGCGAGTCTCCTTATCTATGTTTGATTTGCCTCTGTGTGTGGTTGAGGCGTTTAAGTTATTATTTGATATTATGTCGTATATGCATCAAATGTTGAAAAGTATGGTCTAAAATGTGAGAGTTATTTGGTTTATGTATTAGACGTGAGTAAAAGTCACCTAAAATATCTCATGTATCGGTGGTAAATGAACTGGTAAAGAGTTTTCATCATAGTATTTCTTGCCGCCAGTTAGGGCGATAGAATTCCGTATGAATCTAATGTCAGGGTTGTTGCCCATACCCAAAACACCTAATAGAAGGGCATTGACTGTGTTGTAAATATGATGAGTAGAATTTTAAAACTCGATTTTGATATTTTGGTGGTAAGCTCGATGGATGATATCTTTGTTATCCAGAGTTATGAAAAGATTATGAAATCAATTGCAAGTTATATTACATGTGTCTCGTGAGAATCAAATGTTGGTGAAATTCAACAAGTGTGAATTTGGCTCGAGAAGATGGTAATTTTGGGGTCTTGTAATTTTAAGCCAGGTATGGTTATTACTTTTTCGAGGATTGAGACCCTGGTCAATTGGAATAACCTTCGAAAGGGTTAGAGCTCCGTTGTTTTCTGGGTTTGATAGGTTATTATCTAAAGAGTATTAAGGGATTTCTACAAATTGTAACACCAGTGATTAAATTTCTTTCGAAGGAGGTATCATTTATGTGAAATGTTAAAGGTGAAATCAGTCTTGCAGAATTGAAGAGTAGATTGACTACCATTTCTATCTTTACCTTACTTGATGGATGTGAAAAACTTATGATTGTCATGTACGCGTCAAAAGAAGGATTCGGGTTGTGTCTTATACAGAATGGAAAAGTGATAGTTTATGCTTCGAGGGAATCAGCACTGGCAGGCCAGAATTATCCTACTCTCAACGTGGAATTGATTACAACTATTTTGCGTTACTTAAGTGGAAACACCCTTTGTATGACGTTAAATTTGAGATTAATACAAATCATAAGAGTGAAAATATTTGTGTAATTGGAGGGGATTTAACAACAGGTAGAGAAATGGTTGGAAGCGTTAAAGAACTTATTTGCGTTATTACATTCCATCCGAGAAGACTACTGTGGTTGCAGATGTGATTAGCTAAAAGGCTTTATTACCAACATTGCTATCCTGTGAGTTGCAAGAAGAGATGTTAATTGCGAATATTCGAGCTACACCTATCCGGTATGAAGATCCTATGGAAGTTCAACCAATGATTATAAATTGAGGGAATTATCTGATCGTTTCAAGATGGAAGAACCGAGGATGTTGTATTGAATACTGATGGAATATTAACCTTCAACGACAGAAGTGGTGTACCATATTCACAAGAGAGTAAGAGACATTTTAGAGGAAGGCCATAAATTAAGAATTGTGATGCATTCGAGGAGTTTGAAGATGTATCCAGCACTGAAGAAGGGTTAGAAGAATGAGAATAAAGAAGACATGGTGATGGATTTTATAACGGGACTACCTTCGACATCGAAGATATGGGATGCATTCGAGTAATAGTGGATATATTAATCAACACCGGTTCATTTCTACCAAAATTCAGGAACTACTGAAAGGGAGAGTTAACATAATGGTATGGGCGCGGGAATTGGTCGATTATACGGAGTATTAATCACTATTTTATATCAGATCGAGATTCGAGATTCATATCATGGCTTTGGGAAGAATTAGTACGAGACTTTGGGATTTCCAGATGCGTTCAGTTTTGCATACATTTTTTCGATAGATGGGGCAGACAGACAGAGAGAACTATCCAGAATCTTGAGGATGTGTTATGTGTGTATCCGATGGATTTTCATTCATTTTGAGAAGTTTGTGTAACCTTAGTTGAAGTGCGTATATCAGCAATGATCAATCCAGTGTTGAAGTGACACCGTATGCAGCATTGAAGTGGAGAAGAGTCTTGATGATCCTTTCCTTATATTGAGTTTTTAACCGAGGCTGTCCATGTGATTTGAATTATGTGGAAGAACCATTGAGAGTTAGTAGAATCAAGTCCGGGAATTCGAAACCTAGAATATTCGAGTTGTGAAAGTTTGGTGGAAGAATCATATTATGGAGGAAGCTACTTGGGTTTCGGGAATCCGAGAGGCGTGAGAGATATATGTGTTTATTTGAGTATTCGACTAAGTATATTTAAAATTCGGGACAAATTTTCTAGAAGGGGGAGTGAGTGACACGACCCTAACTCTAGGCACCCTTTTGGTCACGTGTTGTGCACGGTGAGCGGGGTGAGTAGCATTTTATTTTATGCATTTTCTAATAATTGTGGTTTTATGTGTTAGTTTTAACAATTTAATGATTGATTTGACATTTTAGTGATGCTTATAAATTAATTTTAATTAGTTAATGTCTAATTGTAATAAAAAGGAATTTTGTGGTAAGGTCATAATATTAAAAATATTAAATACAAAGCTTTGCAAAATAGGGAGGGCCTTATGTGTCAAAAGTGGAACTCGAGGTAGTTAATTGAAATAACGTAAATCTTGGAGGGCTAAAGTGTAAAATTGACTTTATATCCTCCTTCCCTTCTTCCCTTCCAGATCGTTCCGGGGTGAGTGAGAGAGAGAAAAAAATCCATCCCTCCATCCCAAAAATACTTTGATATTACATCTTCCAAAAATTCTTAAAAATCAACCGTTAGTCCGTTTTGCGATCCGACTGCGGCAGAGCGATCAGGAAGCCGGGGGGAACATTTAGAGCCGATCAGATCGTCTCCTTATTTCGGCATATTCTTGAGTAAGTTATTATGATTCTTTTCGAATAATTGCTCATATTAAGATAAATGATGATATTACGTGTTTTAAATGATATTTGATATTCTAGGATCAATATATGTTTGGCTTTTGATAAATTTCGGAGTTTATTTGGGTTGTAGGAATAAAATAAAAGAAAAATGGATTGTTGAATGGGTATGTTAAGGGTTTGAGAAAATATGGAAGATAAATGAATGTTGATGATTTTTACATGCTAATTTGGGTTTTGGAAGGTTGAAATAGGGTTTTGGAAAGAAGTAGAGTAAATGGTGATAAAATGGTTGGATTTAATTGGAAGTAGGTGGTATGGTTTGGGGTTCCTTATATTGAAGTGGCTAAGTTGTAAAGTTGTGATTCTATATGTTATATAATGTTATTATTAGTATTATTATTACCTAATGATTATTAGTAAACTTGACAAGTTAATTGGCCTTGGGGCGATGAAAAATGATTAGGAAATGAGTAGGATGATGGGTTTGTAATTAACAAGGTTATAATAGAAAGTTGATATATGGTGAAGAGAGTATTGTAGGATGGTTGTAAAACGTAAAATAGTGGAAATGGTTGGTAACGGTATTCATTATAAGTTAAAGGATGTTATTAGGTTGTATATATGGTTGTTAGAGTTTTAGTCAATTTTTATGACTTTGGAGATAACAAGGAAAGTTTGGTTTTGAAACGAATAGGTTATTGTCGGGTCATTTTATTTAGCTTGGAAATGAAAGAAATTGGGTGGTATAGTTGTTGCTGTAAGAGTCGAAGGGAAATAATATGGTTGTAAGTATATATGTTATATGGCATGGAGTGAGTATTATTATGGTTTTATAAATGGTATAGATACTGATTTGGTTGGTTTGGTCTAGCTGGGAGATGAGAAAAAAAAATTGATTTGGTTTTGGTTTGGCAACTGATGTTGAACATCAGCAACACTTCTGGTGTTGGGCACGACTCGTGCCCTGGAGCACGAGTCGTGACCCTCAGCTTGGAGTCGTGACACATAATCGTGAGAATTTGGGAAGTCGTGCAGGGGTTTGGCACGACTCGTACCCTGGAGCACAAGTCATGCCCAGGGCTAATTTGGGGTATGAACTTCACACAACTTGGAACCTAAGCACTCTAGTTCGGATTTGGTCCATCCTTAACTATAATCCTAGAGCAACATTAGTACTTCGCAATGGTGTTTTAAATGGGACAAAATGATATTGGAAAGGTCTTTAAATATAGCCCTAAAAATGGTTGAATGCCTTGATTTAAAAAGTAACCAAAGTTGATAAAAACTTGGTATTTGAAAATGAAACATTTAAAGAAGCTGTTTAATGTTATATTAGGAATGCGTAGGGTTACTTGTATGTAATTGTACCTCTACGTGGTTACTTATTCATGGATATTGGTTTATTTAGTGCATGAAATAAATGTTGTATTGCGTTATTGATTTGAACAGGAGTATTAAGACCCTGTTATTGAATTGTTGCTATTCAATGCTGTTAAGTAATATGTTGCATAATATCATTGGATTAGCATGTGTATGCATACCATGTGATGGATTATTATGACTCAATAGTGTTTATATATATGTTACACTATGTGAGGTATAAACATGAGTAATTGTACCATGTTATATGTTGATAAACATGAGTAGTCGTACCATGTTATATGTGGTTAAACATGAGTAATTGTACCATGTTATATATTGTTATCCCAATGTGTGGATTTGACTTCAAGTAACTGTTATGTGCTTTAATGTGAATGTGATATGTGCTCAATATCAGCTGATATTTCGGGGGTATAATGGAATAAGGTCAATTATGAGAAGTTGTAACATAAGGTGCCCGAATTTCATTATAACTGTGACCGTTCCACCCCACTGTGGCCACAGTTTGGGGCTCAGTTACTATGGATATGCCTAAGCAGTTCATAGGATACTGATACCTTACATGGTTCCCTGAAAAATGGGTCTTGTAAGGCGTGAATAGGCCTAAGCCGTTCACAAATAAAGATGATGTATTCCCAGTAGTACGACTTATTGTTCAGACGGGTAAAGGTAAGGTCATGTAACGTAAGGTGTTTACTGCTTTTCAAATGTGATAATATGCAACTTGCTTATGTGTTGCATTTTATATGGCATATTGCTGCATGCATAATAACTTACTGAGATTCTTTCTCACCCCTTCTCCCTTAAATTTTTTTTAGTTTCAGTTGAGACAGGTAGACCAGATCGGTGAGGCCGGAGAGGAGTTTGGACCGTCTTTTGGGTTGTCCGGTTATGGTTAGTGTTTGGGGAGTTGGGAATGAGGTGTGATTGTTATTATTTTGGGAAAAAGTTGTGTATAAAGTTTTATAAATATTTTCAGTTGTAATGTTGTAAATTAAAACAGATTATGGTTTGGTTTAAAGCAGGTTGAAATCACCTCCTAGTGGAGAGGTCATGTCCTTTTGGGTTTCAAAAGTTTATTCAACTTTCAAATTGTTTAAATAAAAAGTTTTAATTTAATAGGGGGTGGTTTGGGGACTCTCCAGCTGGGGCACGAGTTTATAGGTCCTGGGGTTGGGGAGGCCCCACAGTGGAATCGTGCTATAAGCTAGTAGGCTACCCAGAATGGTGGTGAGAGCAGCGTTTGAGGAACGCCAAGGGGAGAATTGGAGGACAATCGTCTTCAACGGGAAAGGATCAAAGAAGGTTCAGCACGAAGGCTAACATAGCACAGTTCGATGATGCAGATCAGGTTCATGCCTTGGGGTTTACAAAAGAGCAGTGGAATTACTTCCAGAATTATGTGCAGACGCAAGTGCAGTCAACTGGTCGGACAACTGACTCTACAACTGGCCATCTGAATGGTAAGATAAATAATGACCCCTGGCTTGTCGATAGTGGGGCCAATCGACACATGACATGGAATATTTCTCTTTTTAAATATGTTCATGATATTGAGGCTAACCATATAGGTATGCATAATGGAAAATATGTCGTGGCCACGAAAGAAGGTGACGTTGACATAGGAAAAGGATTGGTTTTGAAAAATGTTCTCTATGCTCCAACTTTTAATTGCAACTTACTATATGTCTCTCATATGCTTAATGATTCAAATGCTTTAGTGCACTTTTCTGAAAAACAATGTGTGATACATGATCGGGCCTCGAAGATGCTGATTGGTGCTGGTGAACTGAATGAGGGGTTGTACTATCTGAGAAGATCATCACAAGTTTGCAGTGCCAAGGAATCCGGAAGCTACCAATTGTGGCATCAACGTCTTGGACATCCATCAAGTATAGTAGTTCGTTTATTGCCTTTTATTATTCGTAGTAGCATTAATAAGGACGTGTGTGGGGTTTCTTGTCAAGCTAAACAGAGTAGAGACATGTTTTTATCAAGTGATAATAACTCTATTGAGATTTTTGATTTAATTCATTGTGACCTATGGGGTGACTATCGTAAGCCTGCTATGAGTGGTGCAAATTATTTTTTGACCATTGTGGATGATTGCTCTCGGGATGTATGGGTTTATCTAATTCATCACAAGAGTGATGTTCCTCAAATTTTGAAAAACTTCTTTGCCATGGTCGAAAGACAGTTTAATAAGCATGTTAAGAAGCTTATGAGTGATAATGGCCAGGAGTTTATGTGTCTAACAAAATATTTTGTATTCGCCCGTCAAACAAAATGGGAGGGTTGAGCATAAACATCGTCACCACTTGAATGTGTCTCATGCCTTGATGTTTCAAGCCAAATTGCATGTCAAGTTTTGGGGTGAGTGTGTCTTGGCTGCCGGTTACTTAATAAATCGAACACCCTCGAAACTATTACATGGAAAAACCCCCTATGAAATCTTTTGGGAAACCACCGTCCTACCAAAATATCAAAGTTTTTGGGTCCTTGTGTTACGTGCATTATCCAGGAGGGACAATGATAAGTTTTCCAGTCGTAGTAGAAAATGTGTTTTCTTGGGATATCCCTATGGGAAAAAGGGCTGGTTAGTATATGACCTTGATGAACACTTGTCTCTAGAGATGTTGTTTTTGTTGAGAAAGAGTTTCCTTTTGCTATCATGAGAACTGGTACAGAAGAAGCATACACGGATTCGGATATATTCCTCTGTCCAACGTTTGGTATGGACACTTGTGAGGAAGAAAATATTGGTGTAACTACAAGGGTGCCTGGACAGTTGACAGAACAGTTGATCGAACAAGTGGCTGAACAACAGGCTGCACAACTGGCAGTCGATGATATGACAACCGTTATGAACTGACCGCACAAGTAGCTGCACAACCAGTTGATCAGGTTATTGATAATGTTGTTCAACCTGTAGAAGATGAGATTTTAGGTCGAGGACAGCGCGTTAGGGTGCCTTCCACAAAGTATTCATCGACAGAATATGTGTTAAATGCTAAAGTCAGCCCTCTATCACGTTCACCTTCCCAACAGAAATCTTCAGGTACTCATTATCCTTTATCACATTTTGTTAACTGCACTAAATTTTCTTTGGCGCAATTTTGTTTTTTTGCTGCCATTGACTCAGGTGTTGAGCCCAAGCATTTTGGTGATGTGGTCAAATTCCTAAATGGTGTGAGGCTATGGATAAAGAGCTTGATGCTCTTGATTAGAATGGTACATGGGAATTGGTGGATGCTTCTGTTGCCAAGAAAGTGATTGGAAACAAATGGGTTTACAAGATTAAGTACAACGCGGATGGGTCAGTCGAACGATACAAGGCCCGGTTGGTGATCTCGGGAAACCGTCAAGTTGAGGGAGTCGACTTCAAGGAAACTTTTGCACCCACAATTAAGATGGTTACAGTACGAGTTTTTCTCTCTATAGCTGCAGTTCGAGGGTGGGAGCTTCATCAAATGGACGTCCACAACGCTTTTCTACGTGGGGATCTAAGTGAGGACGTGTATATGAAGGTTCCTATGGGACATCCAGCTTCATCTTCTGGCAAAGTTTGCAAACTGAAGAAATCATTGTATGGCTTACGACAAGCTCCTCGTTGTTGGTTTGCAAAGCTTTCCGTGGTACTAGAGGAGTACGAGTTTACTCAATCATGTTCAGATTACTCTCTCTTTTCTCTTCAGACTTCCGCTGCTGAAATTCATGTGCTTGTATATGTTGATGACTTGGTTATTGGAGGCAATGATTCGACTGCAATTTGTCATTTCAAAGCCTATCTCAGTCGTTGCTTTCATAAGAAAGATCTTAGCCGTCTCTAGTATTTCTTAGGACTTGAAGTTGCAAAACATCCAGATGGCATATTTCTTTGTCAACGAAAGTATGCCCTTGATATTCTTTCTGAAACTGGGCTTCTTGGTGCTCGCCCAGCAACTACTCCTATGGAGCAAAATCATCGGTTGGCTCTCACTAAAGATGATGATTTACGTGATCCTGAGACTTATCGGCGTCTTGTAGGATGTCTCATATATCTCACCATCACACGTCCGAAACTTTCATATAGTGTGCACATTCTGGCATAATTTATGACCAGCCCTAAGATAGCTCATTGGCATGCTGTTTTGCGGGTTGTACGATATCTTAAAGGTCATCCCGGCCAAGGCATTCTTCTTCGTGCTACCTCTAATCCCCAACTTCATGCTTATTGCGACTCGGACTGGGCTAGTTGTCCGCTTACTCATTCTCCCTTACTGCCTATTTTGTGTTCCTCGGTGATTCTCCAATATCTTGGAAGACCAAGAAGCAAACTACCATTTCTCGTTCGTCGACTGGAGCCGAATATCGATCTATGGCTAATGCTACATTTGAGCTCAAATGGCTTCATAGTCTGCTTGTTTCCTTTGGTATTCTTCATAAGACTCCTAGACTCTTCTAAGTCAGCTTTACATATGGCTCAAAATCATGTTCATCATGAACGTACAAAGCATATTGAAGTTGACTGCCACCTTGTGCGTGATGCTGTTCACACAAGTGTCATCACAACTCGCAAGGTTCACACTTCCGCTCAACTGACTGATGTTATCACAAAGCTTTGAATGGTCGTCAGTTTCAGATTTTACTCGGCAAGTTGGGTGTGTGTGATCTACACTCTCCAACTTGAGGGGGGTGTTAAGATATTGACGAGATTTGTCAATATCATTTCCATGTTTATAATGTAAATTAGTTAGGTTAATATTCTCTTACCATAATTATAGGGATTTGATAGGATTTGATAGAGATAGACTAGAATCTCACAATGTATATATACATGTACACGGCATTTGTAAAGGCAAGGAAAATAATTTGTTCAAAATTTCTTCTTCGCATAACTCTCAGTTTCAACTGTCTATCTATCATGTTTTATCTGTTCCCGCTTTACCCTATAATTTGATGGTAATTACTACCACCTCCATATCAAAATGAATGATAATTTTAAATTTCAGAGTTTTTTTTGACAATTTTGATTTTTACATTTAAAAAAATCATAAACATTCTTTCAATTCTCTTTCAAAATTTTAGTTTTAAAAATTATAATGAACATGGAAAAAAATTGAAAAAAAAAACAATTAAGAAAAATGTTTTTTATGTTTCAAAATATTATTTATTTTTGGATAAAAATGAACATTTATTTAATTTTGGGACAGAGATAGATAGTAGTATTATGAGATATTAGTACTATCCACCATCACCCTAATTGAAGTCACCTGACTCTTAAGGCTATCCAGCCTAAACATTATGCTATAAAGTTAGACGTGTCCATTTTATAAACCGAACCGGTCAACCGGGAGGTTGAAAACCGGCCAAAACCGGTCAAAACCGGTCAACGGCGGTTAACCGGAACCGGCTAACCGGAACCGGTTATTGGCCGGTTCGGTTAAGGTTGAAATTTTTGAAAAACCGGTCAACCGCCGGTTAACCGCCGGTTTTTGACTTGCTCGGCCGAGTCATATGAGTTGCTCGGCCGAGCAGAACCTTCCAGTTTGTTATTAACAACTGAAGGTTCTGCTCGGCCGAGTCATATGAGGTGCTCGGCCGAGCGTAACGCCGTAACATGTTCCAACGGCTACTTTTTCAAAAACTAGCCGTTATTTTTAAAAAGTAGCCGTTAATTTTGTTAATGGGCAGTCAAAAATTAAAAAAAATTTTTTTTTTTTGCCTAATTTACTAACTATAAATATCACCCTCCTCCTCCCATTTTATTTCCACCTTATTTCTCTATACTCTTTCTCTTCTACTCTCAAATATTCACATATACTCTCACCCTCATCCAATTTTCAGTTAAATATTGTTCCATTTTCAGTTAGTTTTCTAACGAAATTAGTGCTTTTCTCCATTTTCATCCATTTTTAAGCTCCGTTTTGTTTCCAAACTTCATTTTCTCTTATACAAATGGCTACAAATCAAAGAAGAAGCAATTTAGGCAAGTCCGTTGTTGATTCTTCCTCCCCCAACGATGATTTTGATCATCAAAATCCAAATATCCAACAAAATGAGGAAGAAGAACAAGTTGAAATTGAAAGTGGTAATGCTAGGAGTGGTAGGGGCAGCCGAGCTAGGGGAGGTGGTCGCCGGTCGTGGTCGGGGACAACGACAACCTCCTAAAGAAAGAGAGCTGCAATCCGATACCTTCCCCATCCATTTCACCAAAAGAAAAATTACTGCCGAGGATGATTATAATTTTCGAGCATGTTGCAACTATTGTAATGCGACTTACGCATTCAAAAGAGGCGGAGGGCATGGGACGCTCAACGGGCATTTGGCGTCAAAACATCCCGAGAAACTTGGCATTTCCGCTTCGCAAACTCAATTACAATTTCAACGTAGTTCGGGTTCGGGTGCACAAGGTTCGTCTTCCCCTTCTTCCGTCCTTTTTAAATTTGACAAGTGGGTTTATAGGGATGAACTAGCCAAATTTATTTGCGTTAAAGGCCTTCCTTTTAATTTTGCGGATTGTGATTTTTATGAAAATTTTGCTCGCCTTTCTTTGAACCCCGCCGCCACGAGAGTACCACGTACGAATCTCGTACGTGATATTACTAGAGTGGTTGAAAGATATAAAAAAGATTTAATTGGCGTTTTATCAAAATTAGAAAATAAAGTTTCAATTTGTGCCGATGGTTGGAGTGATCATTGGCAAAGAAATACTTATTTGGGCGTTACTTGCCATTGGATAGATAATTCATGGAAAATCCAAAAAAGATTAATTGCTTACAAAGATTTTGAGCCACCGCATTCCGCGGAAAATATTTGTGCGAAATTGCTTGAGATTTTTCTTGAATATGGTATTTTAAATAAAATATTTACTATTTCATTTGACAACGCAAGTGCTAATACGGCTAGTTTGCCCGATTTAATTACCGTTTGTCAACCCTCACTTGGGGGTAAGTTTTTTCATATTAGATGTTTATGTCATATAATTAATTTATGTGTTAGAGATGGTTTAGATGCATTAGAAACTTATGTTAAGCCAATTAGACGAGCTCTTCAATTTATTTCAAAAAGAAATTCTAATACAAAAAAGTGGATAAAGTTTTTAAGAAGTAAAAGTGTGCCGGACAAATATTTTACTTACGATGTTCCAACTAGGTGGAATTCCACCTATAAAATGTTAAGCGATGGTTTTGCTTATAAAGATCTCCTCACGCAATTTTTTATGTCAGTTGGCTATCATGAACCTCTATTTACTCATCATTGGAATGCATGCATTAATTTATGTGAATTGTTAAAGATTTTTAATACCGCTACTTTGGCTTTTTCGAGTTTATTATCCAACTTCCGTTTTGGTGCTAGATCATTGTATTGCAATTGTTACTATTTTTGACAATTTAAAAGATTGCCCTATTTTAAACCAATGCATTTTTAACATGAGACAAAAGTGGCTTAAATATTTTGACACTATTCCGTCTCTTTTCTTGGTTGCAAAGTTATTAGATCCTCGAGTTAAATTAGATGATTTAGAGTCCATTATAACTTATTATTATATGAAATTATATCCCGATGGTGACGGTAGTTATGAACTTCCGTCAATTATTGTTAATGACACAAAAAATGATTTGATTAACCTTTTTAATGAGTATAATGCCTTATATGGAAACACTTCTCAAAGCCAACAACATGAATATGATTCCTCTACTTCTCAACCAAGTTTTACTAGTGGGGATCCATATAGTTTTATTGCAAATTTGTATAGTAAAAAATATGGTCCTTCTCGAGGTTCATCTTCATCATCATCAAACCTTCCCGTGGAGTTAGAAACGTATTTCACTACAAACTTTGAATTAAATCAAGATCCAAATTCAAATGAATTTGATGTTTTACAATGGTGGTCAAGAAGGAAAGACATTTATCCTATACTTTCCATAGTTGCTAAAGAAGTATTAGCCTCTCCCGCTTCAACGGTGGCGGTTGAATCGGCATTTAGCGTTGGTGAAAATGTTTTGGATGAAAGACGTTCTCAACTAACAAGTGAAAACTTGGAACATCAACTTTTACTTGGCGATTGGGTTAGAGCGGAAAAAAGGCAACAAGACATGCCTTATGATGAGGATCTATTGGATCCAAGATATCAATACGATGTCGAGGACTCCACGGAAAGTAGTGATGAATGAATGATGTTTTAGATTAATTTTTATTTTAATTAGATTAGTTTAGACTTTAGATTAGATTTATTTTTAATTAATTGTAATAGTTAGGTTGAGGTAAAGGCTCCTAAATGTCCCCCCTTATTTATAAAAGGGTAAGGTTGGTTGTCCCCCTCTTTGTAATTTTATTTTGATTAATAAAATTTAAGGGTACCGTCCCTTTTTTCTTTTATATACTTGTTTCTTTAAAAAAAAGTTAAGTTTTCTTTCTTTCAAAATTCATAACTTTTTTTTATAAACCTTTTTTCAAAAAATGTATGTCGATAACTTAAGTTTAAAATAGTCTTATTTATCCAAAAAAAAATTGAAAAAAATTAAAAGTTAACTTTTTTCAAAAAATCGTTAACTTTCATTTCTTTAAAAATTCATAACTTTTTTTATAAACCTTTTTGTAAAAAATGTATGTAGTAAACTTAAGTTTAAAATAGTCTTATCTATCCAAAAAAATTGAAAAAAATAAAAGTTAACTTTTTTCGAAAAACCGTTAAAAAAATTAACTGAAAAATGATATGCTCGGCCGAGCAACACCAAAGACTCGGCCGAGCAACCCTCAACCCCTAAACCCTAAAAGGGTTGTTCGCCCGAGCAGCACCAAAGACTCGGCCGAGCAACCCTCAAAACCCTAAACCCTAAAAGGGTTGCTCGGCCGAGCAACACCAAGGACTCGGCCGAGCATATCCAAACCGTCAAACCGGAGGTTAACCGGATAACCGTTAAAACCGTGAACCGCCTAAACCGTAACCGGTCTAGCCGGTTAGGCGGTTCGGTTCCGGTTGGGGTTTTCAAGGTTTGTAACCGCCGGTTGAAAACCGGCTAACCGGCGGTTTTTGGAACCGGCCACGTCTATCTATTTTTTCCACAATAGGACAAAGACGTCTGTCGTGGTGGGGAAGGTGTGTTCCCTGAAGGAATCTTTGCTGAAAAGATAAGATTCTTTCTTGATCTTGTTGACTGATGGGTCTTCCGGAATTGGAGTACATCAGGCAATGTTTGTCTTCATGGTTGACGAAGATATGGTCGTCTTGAGAAAACCTGAAGATAAGAGTGAGAAACTCTTCTAACTTTCTTTTTCCCAGGGGAAAGGATATGAAGAAGTTTTCATCATAGAATTTGATCCCGGAGAATCAACTTCTGAGTCTAGCAATGGATCATCAGACATTAATTCCCAAATAATGACTATAAGTCATTTGTTAAGGAATTCATTGCATCTTCAGCAGACTGCAATTGCTTTTTGAAGGATGAATGATTAGGATAAATCCTAAACCATTGTTCACTTTTTTGCATCATAAAGCACATGTCTTTATGAACTTTAATGATCCTAACAAGATCTCGATTTTTAATGCTATCAAACTATCAGAGGGAGTGCTGACTTAAAAACCCTGTTTGGTTTTCAAGAACACGTTATAAATATTATTAACGAATCTTCTGAAACAGACACGGACTCCTCTAAAAGCGAAAGCCTTCCAAGTCCTTCTTCAGAAGATGAAGAAGAACCAACTGGAAACCTGAGAATGGATAACACATTCCCAAAAATGGAACCAGGATATCCTACTGGAAGAACCAGAGAGGACCAGCATTATGTTGGAAGATCCAAAAAGTATTTGTAGGTGATTGACTAAATCCGGTTCTTCAAGAAGGATTAGTGCTTGTTCAAACTTTTTAGCTTCTTGACTGTTTGTCAAGGAGCTTTTCATTAGAGTTTTTGAATAAAACTCTTGAATATATTGGAGATAATCCATTATTTATCTACCCCGAAAGGCCAGGATAGGGTAGATGCACTTAACCAAGCCGTAAATGAAACAATCGGCAACCATTTCTGGATTTGCCCCTTTGATGAAATTGAAATGACTTAAATTCTTTCCTTTTTTGGTAAAGTGATGAAACATTTTCAAATGGAGAAATTGTTTTTTGGGCCCCGAAGTTTAGGGAGTGTTTCTAAGTTAAGATCCATTCTATCACTAATTACATTATAGGCCCCAAAGTTGATATTCTGTTAGCCTTTTAGGGTTTTTAACCAATTTTGTTAGAAAAAATTGCTAAATGATCACTTGTCATTTAACGAAGAATGTTTTTGAATAAGAATTATTTCATTATTGTTTAATGCAAGATTTTGAAAAAAGATGGCAAAATTAAAAAATATTCTCCCTTAAAAAAATTACACCCAACCCCCTCCATCCACGTTATAGACCCCCAAATATCTTACCCAAGTTCAACCCCCTTCTTCCTCCTTAATCCAACCTTAAAGTTTAGTATTTTACATTTTAACCCTTAATACTTTCAAATAAGCAACGAATCATCCCAACTAAGCCCAAAAATGTCACATAAATATTCCACATCAGCAGGTTAACGGGGTTTTGGATGACAGACTGGCGAAAAGATGACATAATCCTAGAAATGATAGGTTAAGGACGAAAAGCTAAAAATAATTGGTTTAAGGATGAAAATGTAAAACTTAAACTAGTTTAGGAACGAAAAAGGTACTTTTCTCTTGCAAATATGAACCTATCCTTTGTTGTTGATTTTGCATCCTTTCAGAAATAGTTTCGATAAGCAATCCCAGTAAACCTCTTCCTGAAATTAGCATAGATGTGCCTAGCAATGCTCAACATAGGGGAGTAACTCATGAACGGATATGCTAACCCCTTCTGTTGATCACTAATCACAGTCCAGCCTTGTCCATCTGTCAATCCAATGTCTCTCAACAACAAGTTTAAAAACCAACTCCATGAATCTTATTTTCCACCTCTATATCACCCCAAGAAATTAGGAACATTTGGTTATTCCAATCTCTCCCAACTGCACATAACAATTCCCCCTGAGAAAATGTCTTCAAAAAGTACCCATCCAGCCCAATAACTGGCTTACACCCTAGTAACCAACCTTTTTTTACTGAGTCCAAACAAATATAAATCCTCTGAAATTGAGGACCATCAGGATCATCTTCACCAACAGCCGTAATTACAATTGTGCTTCCTGGATTAGTCCTATCAATCTCAAGAGCATAATTCCACAAATTGGAATAATTCTCATTCAAGCAAATTTGAATATCAGCTTGTGCCTTTTTTTCACCATTTGACACTTCTGCATAGACACATCAACTCCCAACTTTTCTCTCACTTCCTTCTGAATATCCTTAAGTTTGCAAAATGGCTTGTCTCTCAGCTTTTCTACAAGCTAATTAGGCAAAAACTTAGAACTCACAACTTTTACCTTTAAGTTTCTTAAACACCTATGGTTTTTCTGGTATGATTTAACTTGGAATGTTTGACACCCTGTAACTAACATAGCTGACCCATAAAAACCAAGGACAATTCTCAGCACACTTAGCTCTCAACCTCTGATTGTCATTTGTTGCATACCTAGTCGGAGTCGTATGATGCTTAATAATGGCTTCCTTTAGCTCTGTAGGCCTTGAAAATTCCATACCAACACAAAAATCGAAGTCCTCAATACGAATGTTTGGATTATATGGAATACACTTAGGGTATGTTTGGATACCCAATTCCATAGCTTGAAATTGGAATTGGGGCCTCCAAAACCAATTACATTGTTTGGGAACATAACTAAAATTTGGAATTGAAATTGTGTTGGAATTCTAAATCACTCAATTCCACAAAACTAATTCCATCTTAAATCCTAATAATTTAAATTCTAAATTTTGTTCAATTAATAACAACTCACATTCTTTTTACCACCACCACAACAACTTTCATTCACCACCATTTGTGCCACCTCCCGCCGCCGCCGAAAACTGCCGGCCACCGCCGCCTCCGCCAGAAACCGCCCACCGCCACCGAAAACCGCCCCACCACCGGCCACCATCGCCGGCAATCGCCGCCTCCGGCCACTCTCCGCCACCACTACCGCTTTCGGAAATCACCGCCTCCAACTACCTCCGCCGGCTACCACCTACCGCCGCCGTTAACCACCACCACTATATACTATTTATTTTAAAAAAAATATAAAATTTTTATACTTTTGTTGTTAGCAAGTTTTGAACCCTTGTTAATTTTAATAACTAATAACCATAAACCACTAGACTAAATTAGATATTTGACTTATTATTGAACTTTTATTTTATGTATAATGTATAATTACAATTGAGTTCCACACATTATCCAAACAATGAAAATGTTATGATTTTGAAAGCAAATTCTAAGTTATTTAAATTCTATAGAATTTGAATATTTATTGAATTCAAAATCAATGTATCCAAACGGACCCTTAGGTTTTTTCAGTTTTTCTTTAGAACACCATTGCTCTTCATCTCTGCTAGGATCTGTACTTAAAGCACCCTTAGATTCTTCATACTCATTCTCCCATTCCTTTTCTTTTTCACCAACTTCCTTTTCTCTTTCAAATTCCTCATTCAAAACAGGTTCTTCTCCTACATCCATTTATTCCGCATTTTTCTTTGACTTACCCTTTTTTCTTTCTTTCTTAAACAAAGTTTCATTGTTATGGATAGTTTGAGTCTCATCATCATCAGTGGTAGGATCTAGCGAAGCTAAACTGTCCACCTCACTATCATATTCATCACATTTAACATTGTCCTCATTCTGTATCAACACCATTCAAACTAGCATTAACTTCAACTTCATTCAAGTCATCGGCCCTATGGTCATCATCTTTATATGACAATTCCAATATTGGGGTGCTATCATACTCCTCAATCACATGTTCTAAAAATAACTCCATTTTCTTAGTTTTAGAGACATCTTTAAGGCATCTCTCACACTTTGGTCCGACCAAATAATCATCATACTTGATTTGAAAGTTTTTCGATTTGGGATCGAGAAGTAAATTGTGTCAATGTCGAGTAAACAAAAGACTTCACCAAAGACTTAATGTTAGGGAACCCAATGTACTCATGATCACATTTTACACACACATACACTTCTCCCCCAATATATTCAAGCACTGACTTCTCAACAAATTTATCACCATGATGTAGAATAATGTCAAAATAGCTGGGAAAAAATGCAGCAGAATGTCAAAAAAATTGTGGAGGTTCTATTTTAATATTGCACCATTATTATATGTTATATCATAAGTGAGTGGGGGATAAAAGTGGTCCTATATACACTTTTAAATACATCAAAGCAATATTCTCACGTCGGTTGCCCACCTTGCCTGGGCGGTCGCCCACTTGTACAGCAGTTTCAACGTTTTTGAGAATTGGGGCTGGGTGGTCGCTCACCTTACCTGGGCGGTCGCCCACTTGATCAGTAGCTTCTTCACACCCTCCCTCAAGTTGAGCATGGGGATTAAGAATGCCCAACTTGCCAACGAGTAAATCAAACTGTTGCTTTTCAAGCGCTTAAGTAAAAATATCCGCCAACTGCGTTTTGGTAGGAACATAGGAAGGAGAGATAAGGCCATCCGAAATGGCATCACGAACAAAGTGGCAATCTATCTCGATGTGCTTTGTTCGTTCATGAAATACGAGGTTCTTGTTGGTTTAGGAGTCCTAAACTACAAGGAAAAAGGGGACTAAGTCGGAGGAGCTTGTTGAGATCAAAAGGAGTTCATAGCAGAGGAGAAGACTGTTCGTGGTTTGGGTCATTGCCAGGCGGCCGCATCACCTGGCCGAGGCGGGCGCCTCAGTGGCCGAGACTTGGCCGAGGTTTTGGCCAGCGCCAGGCGGGCGCATGGATGGGCTTGGGGCGGGCGCCTCATTGCTGGCCGAGTTTCTGGGAATGATTTGTTTCCTTATTTGATTGTAACTCTTCTTAAATTAGATTTAGGGTTTCCTTGTAACTATATAAGCATAATTTCGGCCTAGAACACATTGTAGCAACATATTAGAGAGACTAATAACATATTGGCTTGGCAATTGCCCCCGGACGTAGTTCACGAGTTGGTGAATGAACCGGGTAAACAACTCTTGTGTTCTTGTGTGTGATTGTTTCTTTCTTGTACGTGTGGGTGTGTTAATTTCTTTGTGTTGATTGCAAACGGAGAGCACCAATTTCACAACAACTGGTATCAGAGATTTGGTTCGGAGGATTCAAAATTCTTTCATTAGTTGATTAATTTTGAATCGCGTTCTTGGGGATTTTGGTGAAGCAGTCAAGATGAAGAACCATATCGAGAAATTCAACGGTGTGAATTTCACGTTTTGGAAGACAAGGATTGAAGACTACCTTTATTGTAAGGATCTTCATAAGCCCTTGAAGGAGAAGCCCGAAGACATGTCACAAGGGGATTGGGAGGTGTTGGATCGGAAGGCGTTAGGAGCGGTAAGGAGTGCCCTAACCGACGACGTTGCACGGAACGCTATGGAGGCCAAGACAACGGTGGAGTTGCTACAAACGCCGTCGGACATGTATGAGAAGCCGTCGAATATCAATAAGGTGCATTTGATAAAGAGGTTTGCGAATGCGAAGATGTCGAGGGGCGATACGGCAAGTCATATCGGCAATTTCAAAGGTATGGTGGACCAATTGAAAAGTGTTGATATTACTTTCTCCGATGAAGTGCTAGCTTGTTTTCTTCTAAAATCATTGCACGATAGTTGGGAGGTTACCGTCACAACGATTAGTACGTCGAAAACAGCATTGGTGTATACGGAGGTTAGAGATCTCGTCCTGCAAGAGGAGTTGCGAAGGAAGGAGAAAAGGGGAGAATCGTCCGTAGATGGGGCTGCACTTAGGGTGGAGAGAAAAAGGGGTGGACCTAAGGGGAAAAAGGTCAAGTGCTACAATTGTGGTGAATTGGGGCACATCAGTTATGATTGTCCGGGAAAAAGTGGTGGTGCGCACGTGGTGGATGATGGTGGTGATGTATTAATCCTAGGGGAGGAGCAGTCGGGTGAAGATTGGGTGTTGGATTCTGGAGCTTCTTGTCATGCTAGTGGGGATGCGGAATCAATGAGGCGTTACAAAACCGGAGATTTTGGGGTTCTCTATCTTGGTGATGGTCAACCATTGAAGATCAAAGGTAAGGGGGATGTAATGATGAAGACACCTAATGGGGCTGTTTTACAACTACACGACGTGATGCATGTTCCGGATTTGAAGAGGAGGGTGATTTCTGTGGGACAACTTGACAATGAAGGATACGGTGTTTCGTTCATTGGTGGGTCTTGGGAAGTCACAAAAGGGGCTAAGGTGTTGGCTCATGGGGTTAAGGGGAAGATGTTGTACTCTACCTACAATGTCGATATTCGTTCCGGTGGGAGCAAGAGGCTTAAAAACCGGCCTGTTGGTGTAAAAAGGGGAGACATCAAGAAACGGTATGTTGGGGAGGACTCAAAGTTGATCAACGTGGTGTGGAAGTCCAAGGGCCCTAACAGAGAGCGGATTCAGACCAAGAACAGTCGATGCAAGAAACAAGGTGTGTCCGAGTTTCAAGGGGAAGCATTGCGAGGAAGGTGGGTCTGGAGGGAGAAGGCGAAGTTAGACTTGCGGGGAGAAATCAAGGTAGAAGCTGATTTGGGGAGGCAAGAACGATCTAACACGGGGAGGTTGAAACGTCGCTTGGTTTCAACTCGCCTTAGTACTTGAGGAGAGATGCGGTAGTGTCAAGCCAATATGGATGAGGGGAAATGTGTTCGAAGGTCTTTACTCCGTGGTGGGAGTTGATGGGTGATTCTATGTTTGTTAGTTTAGTCTCCGGTGGGAGATTGTTGGTTTAGGAGTCCTAAACTACAAGGAAAAAGGGGACTAAGTCGGAGGAGCTTGTTGAGATCAAAAGGAGTTCATAGCAGAGGAGAAGACTGTTCGTGGTTTGGGTCATTGCCAGGCGGCCGCATCACCTGGCCGAGGCGGGCGCCTCAGTGGCCGAGACTTGGCCGAGGTTTTGGCCAGCGCCAGGCGGGCGCATGGATGGGCTTGGGGCGGGCGCCTCATTGCTGGCCGAGTTTCTGGGAATGATTTGTTTCCTTATTTGATTGTAACTCTTCTTAAATTAGATTTAGGGTTTCCTTGTAACTATATAAGCATAATTTCGGCCTAGAACACATTGTAGCAACATATTAGAGAGACTAATAACATATTGGCTTGGCAATTGCCCCCGGACGTAGTTCACGAGTTGGTGAATGAACCGGGTAAACAACTCTTGTGTTCTTGTGTGTGATTGTTTCTTTCTTGTACGTGTGGGTGTGTTAATTTCTTTGTGTTGATTGCAAACGGAGAGCACCAATTTCACAACAGTTCTTAGCGATGTCTAGTGTCGGCTGGCTATCGCAAAAGATATTAATTGCCTTGGGATGATGAACACCAAGGCTCAGCAGTAAGCCTTTCAACCATTTCAATTCACAGGTGAGGGCTGCCATAGAGCGGTATTCGACCTCGGCAGACGAACGAGACACAGTGGTTTGTTTCTTCGTCTTCCAAGATATAGGGGAATGACCAAGAAACACGAGCCATCCAGAAAGAGAACGTCGAGTAATGGGGCAAGCAGCCCAATTCGAATCACACCATCCTTGTAGCGTGAGCTCACTATCAGCACGAAAGAGAATACCCTGACCAGGGGTGCTTTTGAGATAACGAACAAATCGCAATGTTGTATCCTAATGATCCTTGCGAGGTTCCTTCATAAACTGCGACAGAATATGAACTGAATATGCCAAATCTGGATGGGTGACTGCTAAGTAAATGAGACGACCAACCAATCGTCTATAACGTTTTGGATCATCCAGAAGATCACCAGTGGCAAGACCAAATTTATGATTCGGTTCAATAGGAAAGCCGGACGGCTTTGCACCCAATAGACCAACTTCGGATATAATGTCCAAAGTATACTTGCGTTGGCACGTAAAACGCACTGCAGGAGCTACGAGCAACTTCAATGCCCAAGAAATACTTCAAGGAGCCAAGGTCCTTCATCTTGAAACATTCACTCGGATACTTTTGAAAGACGTAGAGGCGCGGAATCGTTCCCAGCTATAATAAGATCGTCAACATACACAAGTATATTTATATGAATCGTACCTTTTGTGAACGTGAACAGGGAATAATCAGAATAAGACTGCAAGAATCCATAGTGCTTCAAGGAAGCCACCAGCTTAGCGAACCAACAACGCGGGGCCTATTTTAGGCCATAAAGAGATTTGCGAAGGCGACAAACCATATTGCGCTGATTGGAATGAAAGCCCAGAGGAGGTTTCATGTAGAGCTCTTCCTGAAGATCACCATGCAAGAAGGTGTTATCAACATCCATTTGATGCAGTTCCCAATTCTTTGAGGCAGCAATGGCAAGAAAAGCACAAACGGTGACCATTTTGGCCACAGGAGCAAAGGTTTCTGTGTAATCAATCCCTTATTTCTGATGATTACCAAGAATCACCAATCAAGATTTAAGTTGTTCAACAGTACCATCGGACTTATATTTAATCCGATAAACCCACTGGCTACCCAGAGCAGGCTTACCATGAGGTAGAGGAACCATAGTCCATGTGCCATTATCTTCCAAGGCACGAATTTCAGCCTGCATAGATTCCTTCCATCCATCTTGTGACATTGCCTCACGAAAAGTCCTAGGCTCTTTAGCCAAGGTAATAACTGCAAGGAGTTACGATATTTTACAGAAAAACTGTCACAATTTATATAGTGAGCTATAGGATAAGGAGTACCTGAGGAGCCGACTGGAGTGGAATGTTCGGGGGATGGACTAGCAGAAGTAACGGTAGCAGCAATGTAGTCCCAAAGAAGAACGGAGGGTACTTTCGTACGCATGCCCCTCCCTAAAGCATCTTGCTCAGAAGGAGGTGTCTGTCGTAGAAGCAGGTGAGACCTCTGTAGGAGTAATATCTGCAGAAACTGTAGTCACGGGATCAGGTACGTCTGCAGGAGCTACTGTCAAAGGTTCTTAAACAACATCTGTCATGTCCGGATAATCAAGAAAGGCAAAATCAGCCTCTTGGTTAATAATCTCCACAGAATCCGGGGAATGAGGCACTGACGACAAATCACTGTAAGGAAAATTGTTCTCAAAGAACTTCACATCCCGGGAGACAAAAAAATTCTTTGTTTTGAGATCAAACAACTTCCACCCCTTTTTGCCTAGAGGATAGCCCACAAATATACATTTTCGGCTACGACTGGAAAACTTATCTCCCTTCGCTTTCTGATTATGAGCATAACACAAGGAATCAAAAACCCGAAGAGAGTCAAAGAAAGGTAATTTTCCGAACAAAACCTCATAGGGAGTCTTATTGCCTAAGAGGGGAGTGGGAGTTCGGTTAATCAAATGAGCAGCAGTAAGAACTGCTTCGCCCCAAAAGAAAATCGGTAAATGAGCCTGAAATCTAAGCGCTCTAGCAACTGATACCGGGAAGTTGAGAATCTAGGAGGTAACACAAACAAACACTCAAAGGCACTCTTCACTCTAAGGAATCCACCAAAGAGGATAGAGAGAACAAGTCAAAAAAGACTTAGAAAATAACTATAAATTTTATTCAAAATCACTCTCCCCAAAACATTACTAGATTAGGGCTATTTATAGGAGCCCATACAAGACAACTGTTGACTCTTGACTTTACTACTTCTACATTTATTTTGACTTCATAAATCAGTTGATAATGCAAATGAAATGAATTTGACAAAAAAAACCCAACCAAAAAGACTCAAAATCCAAAAGTCATGAACTTAACAGATTTTCGGATGAATCTGCCATCTTCCAGAAAAAAGGCCATAACTCCATCTAGAAAATTCCAAATGCTTCTCCGTTTGGGCCGTTGGAAAGTAGACTCATAGGGCTTCGAATCCATGTACGCCAATCAGCCCAATATGGCCCGAGCAAAAGCAGTTTATTGCTCAAATCAGTCCCTGCGGTTGGACTGTTTTGGAGTAATTCCATTTTCTTTTTCTGGGCCATATCTTTTGGATTTGTGTGATGATTTCTCTCCTGGATCATTCGCTTCCGCTGCACCATAACTCGACCTCGAGTTTTCTTCACTTTCGTCAATATTTTCACCATGATAAGGGGATATATCGATACATTAAAGGTTGCTGAAACACCATATTCGCCGGGAAGCTCAATTTTGTATGCATTTTCCCCTACACGTTGAAGTACTTTAAATGGACCATCTGCACGTGGATTGAGCTTACTATGCTTACCTCTTGGAAATCTCTCCTTCCGCAAATTAATCCAAACTAGATCTCCTTCTTTGAATGTAGCAGGTTTTCGGTGCTTATCTGCCTTCGTCTTGTACTTCTCGTTTTGTTTCACAATTCGTCGTGTATCTCTTGATGCAACTTCTTAATGAACTTAGCCCTATCTTCTGCATCTCCGCTATAAGAATGTGTAATTCGAATAGGGACTAAGTCTAGAGGACTATTTGGATTACCGCCATAAACGACTTGGAATGGACTAGTCCCCGTAGTTTGACTGCAAGAACGATTGTAAGCAAACTCGCTTGAGCCAATGCAAGATCCCATTGGCGAGTGTTAGAACGCACTGCACTTCTCAAGAGATTTCCCAAACTCCGATTCACCACCTCGCCTTGTCCGTCCGTTTGGGGATGATGTGACGTGCTGAATTGCAAAGTAGTCCCCATTTTTCGCCAAAGAGTCCGCCAAAAATGGCTCATAAACTTCGTATCCCGATCAGATGTCATGGTCTTTGGAATACCATGAAGCTTTACAATTTCTCGAAAATAAATATCTCGCAATGTTAGAAGCATCCATTGTTTTGTTGCAAGGAACAAAATGAGCCATTTTAGAGAAACGGTCCACCACTACCATAATAGAATCCTTATTCCTTTGAGTCCTTGGAAGTCCCACCACAAAATCTAAGCTAACATCTTCCCAAGGTGCTACCGGAACAGGCAATGGAGTGTACAACCCAAGATTTTGAACGTGAGATTTTGCTAAGTGACAAATCCGACAACGCTCCACGTATCTAGCAACATCTCTATCCATTCGTGGCCAATAAAAATTCTCCTTCACAAGCGCTAGAGTCTTGTCACGTCCAAAATGTCCAAAGCAAGTCCTCCTCCATGGGCTTCTTTTATGATAGAGACTCTTAGAGAGCCTTCGGGAATGCATAAGCGGTTATCCTTAAAAAGAAATCCGTCTTGCAACAAGAAGTGATTTGATGGACCATCCAAACACTCCTTCCATATCGTCCCGAATTGAGCATCATCCTTGTATCTGCTCTTTGAGAACATCAAAGCCTAACACTTCTACTTCCAAGGTGGAGAGTAGAGAATGTCGTCGGCTCAAAGCATCTCGCCACTTGATTTTGCTTTCCCGACTTATGTTTGATGTGAAAAGTAAAGGCTTGGATAAATTCAACCCACTTTGCATGTCGACGATTAAGTTTTTGTTGGCCATTGATGTACTTTAGCGCCTCATGGTCGAAAAGAATGAACTCCTTGCATATGAGATAATGACTCCAATGATCCAAAGCTCTAATAATTGCATAAAATTCTTTATCATATGTAGAATAATTCCTCCTGCTTCCATTCAATTTTTCACTAAAAAGGCAATGGGCTTACCTTCTTGGCTCAAAACTGCACCAATTCCCACATTTGAGGCATCGCAATCCACTTCAAATAACTTGTCAAAATCTGAAGTGCAAGTACAGCGCCGCTGAAATTTTTTGCTTGATGAGATCAAATCCCTTTTGTGCTTCCGTTGACCACCTGGAACTTTTCACCCTTCAAAGACTCGGTGATTGGTGCCACGATAGAGCTAAATCCTTTTATAAATCTTCGATAAAATGATGCAAGGCCATGAAAACTTCGTACATCCCGAATGGTTTTCGGAGTTGGCCAATTGGAAATTGCCTCCACTTTGCTAGGATCAACCTTAATGCCTTCGCTTGATACAACAAATCCTAGAAAAATAAGACTTTTGGAAAAGAACTCACATTTCTTCGTATTGGCATATAGTTTCTCCTTTCGCAAGGTGCTAAAGACTTGATGAAGATGCTCCAAGTGCTGCTCATTATTTTTGCTAAATATCAAAATGTCATCGAAATAAACAACAACAAACTTACCAATATAAGGCTTGAAAACTTGATTCATTAGTCTCATGAAAGTGCTTGGAGCATTTGAGAGACCAAATGGCATCACCATCCACTCGTAAAGCCCATCTCTTGTTTTGAATGCCGTCTTCCATTCATTACCGGGCCTCATTCGGATTTGATGATAACCACTCCTAAGATCAATCTTTGAAAAAATTGATGCTCCATGTAGTTGGTCAAGAAGATCATCGAGACGAGGAATGGGAAACCGGTACTTGATTGTGATTTTGTTCACAGCCCTACTATCAATGCACATGCGCCAAGTACCATCCTTCTTGGGTACTAGAAGAGCTGGGACCGCACACGGACTCATACTTTCTCTCAACAAACCTTTATCCATAAGCTCTTGCACTTGCCTTTGCAATTCTTCATGTTCCTGTGGGTTCATTCTATAAGCAGCTTTGTTTGGAATTGAAGCTCCCGGTGTAAAATCGATGCAATGTTGAATGTCTCTCATGGGTGGAAGGCCTGGTGGAATTTCATTTGGAACAACATCTTGAAATTCTTGAAGAAGCGGCACCATAATGGCTGGAATCTCCTTTTCTCCCTCATTTTCCTCCATCACAACAAGAGCATACGCATCATTCGACTCCTCCAAAGTTGTATCAAACTGAGATTTAGAGAGTAAAATATTTCCTTTCCCTTTTGAAGGTTTAGGAACACCCTCGAGTCTAGAAGGACCTAACACAACTTTCACTCCATCCTTCTCGAAAGAGTATGTATTTTTATACCCATCATGCGTAATCTTCCGATCATATTGCCACGGCCTACCAAGAAGCACATGACAAGCATCCATGGGTACAATATCACACCAAATGTCATCTTTATAATTCTTGCCGATGGAAAGATGAACCAAGCATCTTTTATTAACCGTCATTTTACTTCCTTTAGAAAGCCAAGAGAGTTTATAAGGGTGTGGATGTACCTCCGTCTCCAACTTAAGTTTTTCCACCATCTCATTGGACACCATGTTTTCACAACTTCCACCGTCGATAATAACATTACATACCTTTCCGTTTGAGGTGCACCTTGTGTGGAAAATATTGTGTCGCAGCCAATCATCTTCCTGTTGAATAGCACTTAGGCATTTTCTTGCAACAAGAATCTCACCTTCATCAGCATAAGTGATCTCCTCTTCCTCATCCACCTCATCAAATTTCGAATCTTCCTCCTCCACAAAATTATCTTCTTTGACAAGCGAGACTATTCTTCTATTTGGACAATCGGTAAGCTATATGTCCAAATCCTTGACACTTGAAACATCGTCGAGAATCGTGAGTCGAGGTGTTAAGAGGGGTCGCTTTTGGTGCTTCATCTTTTTTGGTAGCGCCTTTGATGAACTTGGTTTAGTAGAAAAAGTGGCTTTGATGGATTACCACCGCTTTTGCTGGGAAAAACATTTTTGCTCCACTCGACGAAAGTTACCACCCTTTAGAGCTTCCTTGATTTGCCTCTCCACCTTAATTGCGAGTTTCACTACGTCATGGTAAGTCCAATATGGCTGCAATTGGACCACATTTGAAACATCGGATCGCAGCGCTCCAAGATAGCGAGCTATAGTTTGTTCCTCTGGCTCCTCAACTTCAGACCTCATCATAAGGCGTTCGAATTCAGCCGTGAAGTCTTCAACAGTCTGATCTCCTTGCTTAAAGTTGTGAAACTTCGATAATTATCTTGTCGATAATTATCCGGCATGAACTTTTATTCAAGACCTTCTTCATTTTCTCCCATGTTACAATCCGACTTTTTCCTTCACGGGCACGTTGCTTCTTGAGATGTTCCCACCAAATCGACGCATACTTCGTCAACCCGATAGCCACCAACTTCACCTTGCGGTCTTCAGAATTTCATGATACTCAAAAATTCTTTCTACGTAATCACAACCAGTCAATGAATTCTTCTCGGTTGCATTCTCCCTTCAAATTCAGGGATATCAACCCGAGCATTGAAACTTGGTACATATGCGTGATTTTGGTGAACACGGAATCTTGAACGAGACGTGCTAGATGAACCATGGCTGCCAAAAAATGGATTGTGGTCCCCAACATCGAATGTTCACCCTCCGAATCATGATGCGACTCATCATGTTCCAAAGGTTCTGGCGTTCAAGACGCTGCTGGAGTTGTTGTACTTGTCTCCTCAAATCCTCCAACTCGATATCCCGTATATCTCTCTCACGTCTAGGAGTTGCGGCAACATTATTCCTTCGGCGAGGCGGCATCACGAACCCGGCTCGATACCAAATCTGATACCGGGAAGTTGAGAATCTAGGAGGTAACACAAGCAAACACTCAAAGGCACTCTTCACTCTAAGGAATCCACCAAAGAGGATAGAGAGAACAAGTCAAAAAAGACTTAGAAAATAACTATAAATTTTATTCAAAATCACTCTCCCCAAAACATTACTAGATTAGGGCTATTTATAGGAGCCCATACAAGACAACTGTTGACTCTTGACTTTACTACTTCTACATTTATTTTGACTTCATAAATCAGTTGATAATGCAAATGAAATGAATTTGACAAAAAAAACCCAACCAAAAAGACTCAAAATCCAAAAGTCATGAACTTAACAGATTTTCGGATGAATCTGCCATCTTCCAGAAAAAAGGCCATAACTCCATCTAGAAAATTCCAAATGCTTCTCCGTTTGGGCCGTTGGAAAGTAGACTCATAGGGCTTCGAATCCATGTACGCCAATCAGCCCAATATGGCCCGAGCAAAAGCAGTTTATTGCTCAAATCAGTCCCTGCGGTTGGACTGTTTTGGAGTAATTCCATTTTCTTTTTCTGGGCCATATCTTTTGGATTTGTGTGATGATTTCTCTCCTGGATCAGCAACATTCAGAATGTGACGATGCTTCCGCTTGACTCGACCATTTTGTTGAGGGGTACCAACACAAGATGTTTGGAAAGTAATGCCAATGGAAAGAAATAATCAAGCATGCAATTAAATTCAGTCTCATTATCAGATTGGACAACCTTAATTTTTTGAGAAAACTGACGTTCAACCATTGCAATGAAAGCCATAAACATACGAAAAACTTCGATTTTATCGATCAACAAATAAACCCAAACAGCTCGGGAAAAATCATCTACTAAAGTTAAAAAATATCGTGCATCACAAGAAGAAGAATGAGTGTATGCACCCCACAAATCACAATGAAATTTCTCAAAAATTCTAGTGGACTTATTATCACTAACAGGAAAACTATCTCTAGATTGTTTAGCCCGAAAACAAGTATCACAAGGTTTAGATAAACTGCCAGAATTACGACTGACTGCGGGAAGAAGCTTTACCACATTTTCAGATGGGTGCCCCAAGCGATTATGCCATAGTTCTAACAAAGAAGGCGATCTGGTAACAGAAACACTAAAAGCAGAAGATGTGCCGCAAAGATAGTAGAGTCCATCCCGCCTAACACCCACTCCAATCAGGTTCCTTGACAGGTCCTGTATAGCACACATAGAGTAGTTAAATTGGACAGTGCAGTGAATATCGTCAGAAAGTTGAGAAACTGAAATTAAGTTGCAGCTTAAGTTTGAAATAAATAGAACATGAGAGAGGGTAATTGTGTCCGTCAGACGAACAGATTCCACTGTATGAGCCAACACAGAAGACCCATTAGGTAAACCGACTGGACATGCCTGCATAGTCAGAGAATTAAGGAGACACGAGGCGTTTCCAGTTACATGATTTGAAGCACCTGTATCAATAATCCATGAAGATGCATCAAACTTACCATGGAGGCGATTATTTAAGATTTGAGAATTTTCGACGAGGCTTGTGTATGATGCCGCTCTGATACCATGTAGGAAATCAATTTAGGATTTTCCCAAAACTTGTGTTTTTCATCTTGGTTCATAATCTTCTACTTAAAACCAACTCCTGATAACTTATATTATCTCCTTTCTCTTGCAGACTATCGAAAGTGGATCCCGCTGGGAAAGACATAAAAATTGTTGGGAGTTACTTTTTTTTTCTTTTCTTTTCTTCTGTCATGTAACATTAGATGACTAAAGTCATTAGAGTTTAGTTTTTTACATATCAATTCTTATCCTTGTATTTATATTGACCTAGTAGGATTAGGATGATACATTTTCTTGACAAACCTAGTAGGTTGATTTTTTTTTTTTTGGATTTTGTAACGATGATTATGGTCCATAATATAGTGTTAAATGCAATTAATTTATTAATTTTCATGTTGTGCTAATCAACATTTCTTTAATTTTTATTCAATTATTAATTATAAATAGGGCTAGTGAAATGGAAAAAAAATATAAATTTAAAGTACCTAAGGCGATTGCATTTGTCGTCTCCTATTGTTAACCTAAGGCGATTGCATTTGCCATCTCCTTTTCTAAGCTAAGGCGATTGCATTTGCCGTCTCCTTTTTCAAAACCTAAGGCGATTGCATTTGCCGTCTTTTTCTTTAAAACCTAAGGCGATTGCATTTGCCGTCTCCTTTGCTGAGCTAAGGCGATTGCAAATGTAATTAAAATAATTAAATAAATAAAATTTAAAAAAACTCTAACGCGATGGAAAAAGCAATCGCGAAAAATAATTGACAAAGGCGACGGCTTTTTTCAGTCACCTTATCTTTTTCGCGACAAGGCTTTACGCGATTGCC
The DNA here is from genome assembly GCA_022495995.1 of Adenophora triphylla var. japonica. Lineage (NCBI taxonomy): Eukaryota > Viridiplantae > Streptophyta > Magnoliopsida > Asterales > Campanulaceae > Adenophora > Adenophora triphylla. The sequence goes on from JAFEMH010002997.1 coordinate 242,468, forward strand.
ATTGCGACGGTTTTTCCCGTCGCGTTAGCCTTCCGCGACGGCTTTAAGGGTTTACGCGACGGCTTTTAGCCGTCGCGAAAGACCAGTTTTCTTGTAGTGGCGATCGCCCACTTGATCAGTAGCTTCTTCACATTGTTCATAGTTTCTACATACAACTAATAAATAACATAAAAGAAATCAGCCTACATACGTCAAACCCAGTTTAAACCTTGAATTTGAAAAACCCTAACTTTCATTTATAAAAAATCAAACACAAAACCAATAAATTTATCAAGAATCCCTTATGAATCGAGTACTAGGTTTGCAATACATACCTATGGCTTCGATTTTGGTCCACCATATCATGAATCTGGTGTTGATTCTCCATTCCTTGCTATTCCTCCAATTTTGTCGTCAAGAAGAATGAAACCTAATCACTGTTAATGCGTAGTTTTTGATTATTTTGATTGGGTTAGGGGAGACATGTGCTGCATTATTTGGGCGGGATTATTAGCGCCCAAATCCAGTCAGCATACACGTCAACAGCCTCCTCAAAACATAACGAAAGTTAGTCATCCGTAACTTTCGTTATGAGGTGACTAACTTTCGTTATGTTTTTTATGAGGATTTAGACAAAGTGAGCACATTTTGAAAAATGTGTTAGTTCAATGATAACATTTTGAAAAAAAAAATAGCATATTGAGAACATTTTGAAAAAGGCGAAAGTTTAGTGACAAAGATGTCATTTTTTCCTAGAAACAAGTAAAAGCATGATCCATACATAGAAGGATAGAAACGTTGACTTGGTAAATAGGACAATGTTTTTGGACGGAAGGAACGGTGTATTATTCTTAATTTATTTAGACATGTGAAAAATTAAGAGTTTGGCCTAACTTGTGTTGAAACCCAAGAATAATGTGATGTATTTCGATAAATATTAAACTGAAGTGGAGAGAAGAAGTCACTGTAGGCAGCCCAAGGACAAAGGTACATGACATGGTTGTACTTATCCCAATTAAATTAATTCTTACTTTGAATATTGTTCTGAAATTATGAGGGCAAAAATGAAGACTCTGAATAGATTTCGTGTACAGAATGGTCCAAAATTCCAGCTTCATGATTCATACGTGAACAACAACAACAACAAAAAAAAAAAAATTTAAATTCATTGAATCAAATATTTGGCAATATTGCCTATAAATAAACATGGCATTGCACCATATTAATCAATCACTGAAGTAACAACCATTGCCATACCAAAAGATACATAAAGCATAATACAAGAAAGTCGTCATGGAACCAAACTGCAAAGAAGTTGAGAAAGGTATGAGCTAGTCAATCACATATGTTAATTCCCATCCTATTTGAAGCGCGTTTTTTTATTTCTTAAATTTATAATCTTTCCGAAACATTGATAAACGAATGTGTTGGTATACATAGGTAAGATTCGATGGCCAGAGCTGATTAGGGTGAAAGGAGAGATAGCTGCAGCTACAATCAAGAAAGAGAATCCATTGGTCAAGGCCGAGATCATATTGGAAGGAACCATAGTTCTTGCTATTTTCATTTGCGACAGGGTTTATGTTTGGGTTGATGAAAATGGTATTACTACCAGGGTCCCAATCATTGGTTGAACAGATTATTATTGGAGGGCAAAATTAATGTGATAATCATTTACATGTTGTAATCTTTTTTTTTTTTTCTTTTGTATGTTTTCGTTGTATTTAATTGTATTTTTAAAGTGAAATAATTGCCTAGGGAAATTAATAAAGATGGATAGATATATATTTCTTCATATAATTTGAACAGCTTATAAGCATTTTAAACAAAGAATTAACAAATGAACTAAGACGAACAACGACGATCCTTTTAACATTCTTAAAGAGACCAGCCCTTCCCAGTTGTCGCCCATCTCACGAGAGTGAAGAACGAACAAACAAGCACACTCATATTACCACGAAAAAGCCCAACTTTTCAAGATTTGCTGAAGCTAGTGGTAATTGAGATGACAACCATAAGAATGAGTATAAGGAGAAGTATGATCCCTATACACATACACCTCCTGCTACTTTTCTGATAAACCTTTAATAACTGTGTAGTCCTTTTGTGTTACACCTTATACATGGTTTAATATCTTTGTGAAGTGCTTGCTTAGGGTTTCCTAGTTTGGAATCCTAAGTTCATTGATTTGATTCAAGGATGAATTAGCCTTAGTGCTACTATTGGTGGATACTTGTTATCTTGTGGCTATCATTTTGATATGCTTTATTTGTATGGTTTCCTACTTTGGAATCATACATTGATTGGTTAAGCAAGTAGTTAATGTTGGAATATTTTATGGACTTTACATATACTAGTATAATACACTACTAGAAATACCATTTTTACCCACGGAAATTCATGACGGACAAATTTCCGTCACTAGTTGCTGACGGATTTAAATTATTACCGACCAATATTTTATTTTTCTTTTTTTTTTTTGTTTTAAGCATCAAATTGTTTGGAGGGAACTACACCCGCCAATTTACCAAGCGGAGGGAAAAAATGAATAATGTTCCGACGAACAATGCGTCTTAAAACTAGCTTATCCGTAGGCTAGGCCGACGGTCTTCTCCGTCAATAGTAAACACGGATCATGCGTCGGTGTTAAAGACGGAATTATTTGCGTCATTATATTCTCACGGGTTTTCCGTCGGGTCAGTTAAATATAAATAGACTTAAATTTCCCAAACTCCATTATTTTTCTTCCCTCTGTCTCTCTCTCTCTCTGTTCGCTCCCCCTCTGTCTCTCTCCTCGAACGACGCTCGAACGGGGCTCACCCCCAGGGCGTTTCCTTCTGCCGCCAGCAAGGTTCTCCCTACTTCCGCCGGCCAATCTCTTTGTTACAGTAACTATTCTCCTTCTCCGGTGGATCTTTCTAGTGGTATGGTTCCTCTCCTTAACTCTAATTTGTGGACGGACATTTTTCTAGGGTTAGGATTGGGGTTTTCTCCCTTTCTCTCGTCTGTCTAATGTAATTTACTCTTTGATGCCTAGGGTTCAGATTGTGTGCTCCAGGTTCAAGCTGTTCTATTCGGTCAAATCTAACAAGGTAAAGGTTTGTCTTGGATCCAAGATTTTATTTTTCTTTTTTAGGTTAAAATTTGAGACTTACAATTTTATTTTTTTTGTGTTTCTTGGTGGGTTTTTGAACATTGGCCTGATTTCATCATCTATTAGCATATTTTAGAGTTCAAAATTTGTTTTTTTTTTTCTCTATTGTTTTTGTTTGATGAAGCCACGGTTTATACCGTTCATTGTTAATTTGGGGCTTTCTGTAAAAGTGTGAGAGGCCATGCAGGCCCATAGCCACTACAGGCACTCCCTTGGTAGTTCTTCCCTGTCATGACATGACATGTAATATGAGATTTGATTATTTTCCATGAGCCTTAATTAGGTCTGCCTAATATGGAATAGAGTTGAACTGAAGTCTGATTCATTGGCATTACCATTGATCCTTTGCTGCTAGTGCTAGAGAGACTCCTGGCCCAACCAATATGGGCTTAGGCCCGATAAAAAATTTCGAAGAGTTCTCTGGTCAACTTGCTTAGAAGTACATAATTTGTAAGAGTTTTATCAGTTCATCCGTTCATGACATGGATTAATGTTGTTGTCGGTCCACTATATTAAGCTCTGGAATCTAAAAGTTTAACGTCCGTTAAAGTCCGGAGCTTCCGTATTAATTTTGGTACCGAATTTCAAATACACATTGTATCATATGATTCATATCAATCTACATCACACTACTAGCATTTATATATATACATAACGGATAGCAGGTCGGCTAAGGGGATGGGCCATAAGTTGGGAGTTAAAGGTGAAATTAATCTGAAACTGATAAATGAGTAGGTGAGCATGCAGATGGACAGTAAAACTTCCCAGGGTATCCCTGTTGATTAAAGTGGCGCATTGAAAATCAGAATTTAAGAGAGACTACTTTAAATGAACTAAAACCATCATGTTGGCTTCCAACATGCACAAACAGAGCAGAATACTAGCAAGCCTTCAAGAAAAATTACAAGAGATTTATGACAGAAGTTGATTACTATTTGTGCATGGTATGAAACAAAGTCCTATGTGGTCCCATAGTCACATAAACTTTAAAGAAAATGTAGTTAAATCTCTCTCAGCATTCAAGGAAAGCAGGATATACTATAAATCTGACCCAATTCAAGAGTTGCAAGGAGTTTCATGTCAGAAACACACTCTCAAGGGGCACAGGCCTCACACTTGGCTTGAAATTGAATAGACCAGTCTCCCCAACTCCCAGCCAGTCAGCCAAATCACTAAATAAACGCAACAAAAACAGAAAAACAGTAGATGTTTTCAAGAGGAAATTGATAGAAATATATTCATAAGGATAAATATTAAAGAAGACAATGGCCTTGAATCAGGGGAAGTCTGACAGGAGATGAAAGTATGAAAAAAAAGGTGTCTTCCATCTCTGATCTTCAAGAAATGTACTCCCTCCGTTTCATAATAAATGTCACACTTTCCTTTTGGTCTATCCTTAATAAATGTCACGCTTCTATATTAGGAAATAATCTTAGTGCAATGTTACCATTGTACTTGCAATGTACAAATAAGTAAAGCACATACATTCCTTAAAATGTTGACAAGTCAAATGCATTTATAATGGGACTGATGGTGTATGATTTAGTAGAATACAAATTAAGGTGAGCTAATATGAAAATTTAACATATTGGAATGCAAGTCACAAAGGCATATTTCAAAGTGAGCAAAAAAATAAGAGGGAAGAAAAAGAAAACAGAAAAAGCTATATGAGACATTTACTCTAGGACGGAGGGAGTACTTTATTTGTTTTGGGATGAAAATTGTTTATAGAGTAATGATAGTAATCTAAATAAATTGTCTTGTGATATTAAAGGATTTAGGACTAAAACCGTAGTACTTTGTCACTTGTTGGTTATTGTTGTTGTTATTGTTACTTGTTGCTGGAACAATCTTTATGTTATTCTATCTTGTTGATTTTCATTTGCTTCCCCACTTTGATTTGTTGTAGATCTTGCATAAAACATACTCATTGATCTGTAGTTAAGATGAACAATATAAATTGTCTTAACTTTAAATAAAGGTTGTTAGTTTAAAAATATACATATATAAAAAGAAACTGAGAAAGTAAAAGAATAACATTCTTAGAAAAATAGCAAATAATAATTAGCACTTCAATTATAATCTTTAAAGGCAATATAAATCTTTGAAAGTACATTTTTATTTTAAATGATGTGATGTCATTTAAAATGTTGAAAATATTATAAAATTTGCATTTATAATAATGCATTACTAATTATTTACGATGTGATGTCGTTATTTATTAAGTGGTGCTTGTAAGCAACTCAAAAGCTTAGGAAACCCGTTCAAGAATCATTAATTCACGTTGAGGTCAACTTGAAGTTATTGATTCTTGAATTGTCCGTTTGGACAGCTTCTTGAAATGCATGTTGTATGCATATTATAAATATCAATTTGTCTACCAATTCTTATATATTTGATAATTGAGAAATTTTAGTAGCACTACTTATTGTTCTCTCGGGTGTATACTACTCATGAGTTGATTTGATCTTGTCAATTTAAAATTGACAAAGATTTAATTAACCTTGTCTAGGTTGTACACTTAGAGAACTATAAGGTTATGCCGCCGAAATTTTATCGATTATTGAATATATAACTTGTAGACGTAATTGGTATTTGCAATACATACAATCGTGCATTTTGAGATGGGATAGAAGCCTCGACCCCAATTTCAATATAGCTATTAATTCCGTATAATTTCGCAATGATAGTCCTTAATAAGAATTATAAACAATAGTATACTAATAAGAGTCAAATTATATATCATTGAATAATGCAGACTTAACTATGGATGGGGAAGATCGTAGGTGGATGGATAACCGAAGGATCCCTGGGGAAAGGGTGTTACAATTGAATTTCAATTAGGTGTGAAACATTTCTTGGGATTTGCTAGATCGCATCCTCAATGTGTTCGTGAAAATATGATTAGGTGTCCATGTGTAAGATGTCGAAATCGGTTATTTCGTGAATGATGGTATGATAAAGAAGCACCTTATGCAATATGGGTTTATGGATGGCTATAAGAGATGGATAGTTCATGGTGAGCCAATTCTAGGTGAGAGATCTACCCAAACCCTCACCCCGTGGTTAGTGTTCCTATTAGTGACCCCGAACCACTAGTTGGTGAAGAAGCGCCCGTAGGTGTAGGTATGGATGATATGGTTCGAGATGCCGCCGGTCCCGAGTTTGATTGGACCCCAAATCCCGAGGTCCAACCAAATCCCGCTTTTAAGAAGTTCATGAATATGATGGACTCGGCAAATGAAAAACTTTATCCCGGTGTCGACTCGACCGTGTTGGAGTTTGTGGCCGAGCTTCTCAACATCAAGTCTCGATTCAAACATGAGCCAACATACATACAATCGTGTCATATCGTGCATTAAAAGGGGGTTACCTAAAGAGAACAAGATGGTGGCTAATTTTTATGAAACTAAGAAGTTGGTGGGGCATATTGGTCTCGGCTTATGAGAAAATAGATGCATGCAAGAATCAGCTGCATGCTTTATTACAAAGAAAATGTTGGCTTGGATTCATGTTCAGTGTGTGGACTTAGTAGGTATAAGCCATCACGCCGAGGTAGTGCTAAACACAAGAAAAATGTAGCTCGTTCACAATTGCGTTACATGCCTCTCACTCCTAGGCTACAACGCTTGTTTGCATCAAAAAATATCTCTGAAGCTATGCGATGGCATAAAGAGTGCCCACGAGAAGAGGGTATAATGATACATCCATCGACGGAAGCATGGAAACATTTTGATACCACATATACCGATTTCGCCGTGGATCCTAGAAATATAAGGTTGGGTATATGTTCTGGATGGATTTACTCCCTTTGGGCCCGGTGCAAAATCATATTCATGTTGGCCTCGTTATTGTCACTTTACAATCTTCCACCGTGGTTATGTATGACAGATCCTTACATGTATTTAAGTCTATTCATTCCTGGGCCATATAACCCGAGCAAGAACATTGATGTGTTTCTTCAACCATTGATGGATGAATTGAAGCAATTATGGAATGATGGTATTCAAACTTGGGATGCATTCAAGCTGCAAAACTTCAACATGAGAGCTGCAGTCATGTGGACAATAAATGACTTTCCTGCATATGGGATGTTGTCTCGGTTGGAGTACACATGGAAGATTAGCTTGTCCGTACTGTATGGATGACACAAAAGCGTTTCGACTTGAGAATTATGGGAAGCATTGTTGGTTTGATTGCCACAGACGGTTTCTCCCTACGGGTCATCCGTTTCAAGACGTAAGAATGCATTTACTAAGAATGTAATTGAGAATGGGCATGCACCACCCCTTCTAGATGGAAATGATATTTTTGAGCAGTGTGTCTCAATTACGTGGATGTTAAGTGGGGAGGACGGTTAAAAAGGATAGAATGAATGGGTTCGCCGTGACTCATAATTGGACTAAGAGGAGTATATTTTGGGAGTTGCCATATTGGAAGACCAATTTGATTAGACATAATCTTGATGTAATGCATATTGAAAAGAACGTGTTTGACAATGTTTTTAACACGTTGATGGATTTTAAGAGCACAACAAAAGACACTTCGAATGGTCGACTAGATCTCGAGGTGATATGTAAGCTGGGATAATCTCAATTTGAAATATGTGAATGGGAAACCTTTTAAACCAGCTTGCTCCATTTGTGCTCGCAAAGATAATAAACATCATGTCCTTCAAAGTGGTTAAAAGAGTTGAAGCTTCCTCGATGGTTATGTTTCCAACATCGGTAATTGTGTAAATGTAGAAAATGGAACGATACATGGGTTGGAAGAGCCATGATTGTCACGTGTTTGTTGGATCGATTACTACCTATTGCACTTAGAGACTTGCTCCCTAATGATATTTGGGTCGCTTTAATGTAATTGCGAATTTTTTAGAGCCTTGACGGCAAGCACTTTAAGAGTTGATGATATGAAAAGGCTTGAGGAGAGTATTGTGGTAACATTATGCAAGCTTGAGAAGATATTTCCACCCTCTTTTTGATTCAATGGAACATTTACCTATTCACTTAGCATATGAGGCTAGGGTTGGTGGTCCCGTGCTCAATATAGATGGATGTATCCGTTTGAAAGGTTTTTGGGTGGATTGAAGAGGAAGATGAGCAATAGAGCAAAAGTTGAAGCATCTATTTCCGAATCTGTGATTATTGATGAAATAGTTTCATTCGTGTCGACATACTTTCACCCTGACATTGAGACAAGGTTTACCAAAGTTGGTCGTAATTTTGATGGCGGAGTTACAAACCATGAGGGAAAAGTATCTCGTGTTTTCTTCACCAGGTCGATTTCTTGGCAATCAAACACACAAACGAATGCTAGACAGAAAGGAGTATGAAGCGGCCAGACTCTATGTTCTCCTTAATTGTATTGAGGTTGAAGATTATTTGAAGTAAGCATTTTTTTTAATTTCCCTTTTTTTTTAAATGAGATATACGATTTTGTATCATTTCATATCATAATCATTAAATATAGCATAATGCAGCAAGTTTGAAGAACAAGCCGGAAACATGCCAAGAGAATTGGTTGAAATTAGGACCGACATCGAGTTTCCAAAATGGCTTAAAACATATGTAAATATCACTTCATATCAATATTTGCATTCTTCCTTTCTAGTTATTTTAAATGTGTTAAGAGTTTTCATTTTGTGATGTATAGATTGAGGACAACCCAAATGATGCAAAAGCTGCGCAATTAGAAATTTTAGCCGCCGGTCCTCTCTTAAAAGTTAATGTTTATAAGGGTTATTTTGTGAATGGCTATGTCTTTCACACGGAAGATTATGGTCAAACATGATCAACCTGGAATAGTGGGGTCAATTTGAGACGTAATGTCGAGTACTATGGTACGTTGAAAGAAATTATTGAGTTGAGGTATATGCAAGGAAACTCGGGCCTGTACTCTTCAATTGCTTGTGGCGTGATTCTAAGCAAGGTATTATGAAACATGACACATTCGACCTTGTTGATGTTAAGCACTCTTCCCGACACGCGGGGATGACACATTCATTCTTGCATCACAAGCACAACAGTGTATATGACTCCTTACCCTCATCGACGAAGAGAGTTTAATGGGTGGTGGGTTGTTTGGAAAACTCAAGCAAGAAGTACCTTTAATATACCATATTTGGCCACAACTTCCGGTTCAACCATTAATACATCATTAGATAATTGTTATCGTGGAGGAAGAAATGCCAATGCCTCCTAATATTTCATCTAATGAGCATGCTCACCAAGAAGATGATGTATTAATGGCTGAAAATTCATCTCAAGAAATGGAGGAAGTCTTACCATCCGAATTGACCCGTCTTCAAGAAGATAGTGAAGAAGAGAAGGATGAGGTAGAGGAAGAGGAAGAGGAAGAAGATCATGGATCTCGAGAACGATGATGAAGAAAGTGAAGAACTTGAATTTTGCGAGGAAGATGACGAAGAAGACCGTGATTCCGCAAGCGAGCACTTATGTCGACTCCATGACAATGATTGATATATTTGACCTTTTCATTAGTTTGTTTTATGTTGGATGCATTTTAGTTCAATGTATTTTGAATGCTCCCTTCGTCCTACTAGTTAAATGTATTTTGAATATTTGACCATATCTATTAGTTTGTTTTCTATTGCATGTTTTTTAGTTCAATGTATTTTGAATACTTCCTCCGTCCCACTACACACTTCGTTATTTATCTATTAAGTCTTCTAATTGGTATAGTATTCCATTTTAGACATGTCTCGGATCACGTGGTACCGGTAGACAAAGAGGTTTGGTAGACTTTGGAGTGTTAAGGAGTGCCTAATGCTATTACTGGGTACACAGGCCTATTCCTAGTCATGTATCAGGTAACACTTCGTAGGCCGGGTTAGAGCATGTGGATTTGGATGGCTCTTCGAGTCCAGGGAGCAGAGCTTGACCACACGTGTACGCCGGTTGATGAAGTAGATGATAAGGTCTTATGCACTGCTCGTAAAGATGATCATGGTAGATATATCATCACTATTTCAGAATCAGGCCAGTAAGTCTACTCTCTTATTTATTGAGCTAATTAATTAAAAGTTCCGAGTCGTTATTATAAATTTAATAATAGGTTCATTACGAAAGGAAATCAAGATGTAGGCCGATGGTTTGGGGAAATGTTTCGTACCCATGATCACTGAAAATTGTTGATTTTATACTCGAATCTTACCTCCAATAACTATAATGGCTATAAATAGGAAGTCTTTGAACCAAGTAATAGCATCCCATCTAAGAAAATAAATAAATGCAGTATAGATAGTTTACGGAGAAGAGAGGCCTTACATGAAGGGTTAGAGCTTTTGTTTGGTAGCCAAGGATGACTTGCCTAAAGATCCCTATTCATGGGGCTCTTCCATATAGATTAAAAAGAGCCCTTTGTTTAGTTTTGATCAGGCAAGCAACTTGGCTAACCTCACATGCTCTTCTCTCTCATGCTAGTCCTTCTCTTCTTCCCCTTAACCTACCGACAGCTTATCAAACATATTGAATTTTTAAAACTGTCAATTTTTTAAGCCAAGTATGTGGTATAATCAGATTTAATCTATCAGTTTTAAGTTTATATTACTTATTAGTTTTAATGAATTTTTATTCTGTCAATTTTTAGGCCCAGTATGATTGTCCCGGTTTCTCAAATATTCAGATGAATCTGGCGTTCTCAGATCTAGCTGTACGCCGATATAGGGGTATCATGTATGATTTTCAACAAGCGTGGTTAAATGGGAAGAGACGACCTTCTATTTACAGTCAAGAGATATGGGATCAGTGGGTTGATCATTGGAAAAGTGAGCAATTCAAAAAGAAATCAGACCAAAATAAGATCAACAGGAACAGTGAAAATGGAGAAGGTGCTAAACATACTGGGGGTTCAATTAATCTGAGTGAGCAGTTTGTTCGCATGGTAATCTTTCCTTCATTTTTTTAATATATGTCTACAATTGAATTACATATTCTTTATATTTAATTTTTTGATGTGGGTGCAACAGAAGAAACATGGACCACAAGTTGATCTTGGGGATTTGTATGTTGCTACTCTCACTAAGAAGATTCCTGGCAGCTCCCAACTCCAATGGATTAGCCCCGTTCCCAAAGCAAATTATGTAAGTTCACTTTATTGATTACGTGTTTAGTTTTTGTTATTAATATATGTCTACAATTGAATGACATAATTGGTTTTATGAAGTAATATTCTCCCTCCATCTCAAAAATGATAAGTGAGCAATATTTTTAATTGCATCTGGTGGGTGTTCTTTGCTTTGTTTCAACTGAAACCACAGTTTATGTAAAAAGGAAACTTAAGTATCCGTCTTTTGAAAACCTCTGTTTTATGAAGTAATACAAATACTCCCTCCGTCCCAAAATGATATGTGAGCAATAATTTTAGGTTAATTTACTTATCTAAAACTTGTTATTGATAGTGTTGTTAATTGTGTACCAAGATTCTCTCACCTTTTATTTGCAACTTTCTAGTTTTTCTCTCCTGTGCCATGTCCTAGATTAGGCCCAGAACAGAAGTTGAGTGGTATACATTTCCAGTTTCCATATAATGTGGATTCTTGTCTGCGCGCAGATTGTAAGGAAATTCAACTTTATACCCAGTTTTTGATGCATTTTTTCCAAAAAGGAACTACTTTTCTGGGACAAACCATCTATAATTTCGAACTTTTATATGCATGGCTGAATGCCTCAATATTGTTTTTTACTACTTTTTTTGTTTGCCTCAATATCGTACAACACTACAGTCATCTTTTTTTCTCTTTTTTGAACAAAAAGTTGTACTCTTTCAACAAAAAATAAATAAAAAGGATTTTGTTTTTTTGTTAATCTCTCTCTCTCTCTCTCTCCATATATATATATATATATATATATATATATATATATATATATATATATATATATATATATATATATATATATATATATATCATTATGCTCTTTCTCTTTCTATATAGATAAGTGGTGATCACTTTAATCATTCACTATTTGTCATCGTTTATACATATTTACACTAGTTTCTTCTTGTTTCTTCCTATGGTTCCAAAAGAATAATCATGGATGATCATTAAAGACTGTAGTCAAACTTTTTACTGGATGCTACTTTACTTGTTTCTGTCTTCTTGAAATTGCATTATGATCTTTTTAGAGACAATTTGGTAAGTGCGATTTTTTTTGGGGACGAAGGGTGTAATAAACAAGAAAGAGCCCGAAAGGCGCGACACTCAGAATATATAAGTTGATAGGTACTTAAAAAATGAAAAATAAAAAAGATGAGAATTCCACAAGAATAAGGCCTTTTTTTTTTTACCTGTCTAACAAGTGTCAGAGCAGTGGTTCCACTATAATATGAATCGATTTTGCGAGACTTCTGTAGTTCCCGGTCAATTCCAGCACAGGTCTTTATGTAAGAACGCTTCCAGAGATTAAACCTTTGAAGCTTTTTATCAGATTTTGGTTCGAAATCTGGGTCAAGAGAAGCTTCAGAAAGCATTTCTTGCCAATTGCACAGCAAAGATGGTGGCATTGATTCTCTAACTTTATTTGAAACAAAATGCCCCCAAGTACCATGCCCGTCAAATATCCCACAAAAAATCATGTCCTTCTGGTATCCGAATTCCTATCACACCAATATGTACAAGTCATTCAACTTACCATGCAATCGGAATACACATTTACTCATATTATCCCAAATCAAATGTTTGTGAGATATGAACAATAACGTTGGATGAAATGTCTGTGCAAGATATGAACAATTAAAATCTACATTCACTTAATCTATTACAAGAGTAACACTTGAGCTAGAGCCAACAATAATATGGATCTCATCTTAGGATAGTTATGAATTTGTTGACAGATGATCTTGAGCCAACTAATAGCAATAACGATTTGAGACGATAGAGTGTAATCATGGGTCAGACTAATTAATTTGAACATTTAATTAGGAGAGGGTGTGATAGTCGTGATCTTCGCTTTAACATCAGAAAATGGACTAAAACTAGCATCTAACAGCCCACCATAGTTAACTCACTATGGTATGGACTTTTTATTCAACAGAGTGACCGAAAAGTTCTAAAAAATATCATAATGAAATACAGACAAGTCTTCCAACATACTCCCTCGGTTCAGTAAAAATGCTCTCATTTCGCATTTTTATTTGTCCCAAAAATGATAGTTTCATTTCCATAAGGGGCTGAAATTTGTGAACTACCTGCAGAACTGCCATTGTGATTATGTGATAACAGTGTGGGAGGATGTTTGGGGTGTTTGTGAAATGTCTGCCTTTTGGAAAGTGTACTCCTGCTATAATTTTTCTAATCATAGTGGAGTAATATTTAATCTTATTAAGGGAAATTATGTAAAGATAAATTTATCACTAAAAACTTTGAATAGCCAAATGAGAACATCTTTAGGGGACAGAGGGAGTACTACTTTCTTCCCCGTATATTGGACATGAATAATTTAAAAAAAAAAATAGGCGTAAAGGTTATTTCTATATATGGTATAACGATAAAAATACACTCATGCAGGTTGTTTTACACTATAGTATATGTAATGAGCTGCATCATCCTCTTAGCAGCAGTTAGGAGCAAAATGTTTTGGATAAATTTGAAGAAAATCCATAGTAATTAGGCTGTTGGAAAGGTGGGGATTCACCTTTGAAGAAATGATGAGAAGAATGTAAGTGACTCGCTTGGTTTGAATATACGCACTGCATGCCCAGCTCCTCTAAATGTTGCAAACGTCAACCCTTCGTATTCTTGAACCCAACCACCCACCTGATAACAAACAAAAGATATTCCACTCAGCCCAAAATATATGCCCTCTAGCTACAAAAGACACCATCATGTGTGTGTGTGTATATATATATATATATATATATATATATATATATATATATATATATATATATATATATGTGTGTTTGTCTGCTGTGTGGCCAACAAAAGTTGTATGCTTGTCGCTACATGTTCTGCAAATAGAATATATATACACACACCATCATGTGTGTGTATATATATATATGTATATGTGTGTGTTTGTCTGCTGGAATTTTTATACTGAAGGGATGATTGGCATGGTTTTTTATGATTGGCAGGAGAAGTATTGCGTGAAAGCTCGAAAAGTGGCGATTTCCGAAGGGATGATTGAGGTTGATGCTCCTGCTACTCCACTTCCTTTTCTCAATAATGCATGGAAAGAAGCAGTGACTGAAGATAAGCCACCAAAGGGAGACAGGATATATGGATTCGGGGATCGTGGTGCTGGTGCACTTGGCTTGCCGACTGCCCGTACTAGCAAAACATCAATGTTTGCAAGTGCTCATTCATCCGATAGAGAAAAAGATGAGTTGATTGAAAACCTAACCCAAAGACTTGGTGTACAGGAGAAAATGCAAGAGGAAATGAGTCAGAAAATGAATGAGCAAATTCGACTGATCCAAGTAGAGATGCAACAACAAATGCAACAACAATTGAAACAACAAATGCAACAGTTCTTTTCTAAAGTGCAGCAGCAACAAAATGGTAATAGCCCAATTTCCCCTTCTTGCTATCTAAATAGCAATACTGATGGCACTAGTGGTAGTCAAACCTGATTTGGTGGTCTTAGGCATGAAGTGAGTTTGGTGGTATTTAGTAGTTTGTATTATATTTTAGACTTAAGTTGCTAGTTTTTTTGGTACAAACAATATTGGGGTGTTTTGTTGGTACTAGGTGGTTACTTTTTGGGTACAAACATTGGGATGTTGTGCCTTGGTGGTTAGTTTTTGGGTACAAACATTGGGATGTTGTGCCTTGGTGGTTAGTTTTTGGGTAAACATTGCAATATGTTGTGCCTTGGTTAGTTTTTTGGTACAGTTTGTACAGTTAGTTAAATGTATTATACATTAGTTAAAAGTTCTTGTGTTAACTCAGATTGTAGCTTTCAAAAACTTCTTGTCATTTATTTATGTATTGGTCATATTTATAAATACTTCTAACTAGTAAGCACAGGAAAAAGAAATTCCAGATTTGGATTTTTTGAAGCTACATAATTTGGCCAATGTAGGTTCAATGTGCTGACGGAAATAGCAATTTAAGCTGACGGATTACCTGTCAGCCATTCCTACGGAAATATCATGACGAATTAGCCGTCGGCTAAATCGATGGATTAACCGTCGGCTATTCCTGACGGAAATATTGTGACGAATTAGCCGTCGGCTAAACCGACGGAAGACGTGTCTCCACTGCCGACGGATAAAATATTCCGACGGATGCAGTTAATCCGTCAGCTTATACCGACACAAAGTTGTCCGTCGGCATCACTCACGAAATATTACTGACGAATATCTCACGGATGATTTCCGTCAGAAATTTAGTTTAGTGACGGAAATTCGCATTTTATGACGGATACTTCCGTCTTTAAATTTGATTTTTCTAGTAGTGATAAATAAAGTCTTTGGGCACATAGACGTATGTGCACTATAATTAATTGTATATGTCACATTAAATATTAAAGTATTTGGGCCTAATAAAGTGATCTACCAAAGTTGAAGGGGGCCCAAGTCATCTTTTATAAGTATGGGATCTATAATTAATATGTGTAGATACCTAAGGGGCCTAGTTGTTAATCTATAATGGGCTGACTAACATACAAGGTCATTATAAATATAGGGTTATGGTCCCCAATTGACCTACCTAGGTTTTATTCTCTTGATTCTCATTATCAATTGAATTCCAAGAACCCTAAGGATCAATTGGAAGGCAATAATCGTTCATCAAGTCTTCATCAAAGGATTCTCAAGATATTGCTATGGATTCAGGTTTGTCTATCGTTCCATAATCTTTGATAACATGAAGCATGATTGTCCTAGAATAAATATTCCGCATCATTCTAGGGTTTATGTATAATTAATTCCATCAAGTGGTATCAGAGCCGTAATCTTGCTTTGTTGTTGGGATTATTTGGATCGGTTGATTATGCTGCTTATGAACTAAGATTAAGAAAACAACAAATACTATTCTGCCATACGTGTTTGTGTCGAACACGGTTTTTGAAATCGGCATAGTTAATTGATGAGATTTTGGGATCCATGTTTCCTGTGATTCCGGCGTTGCTGTACATGATGTCGAGCTTGCCGTGTTTTTCGATTGTCCGGTCAACTAGATTCTCGCAAGCGCGTCGTCGGTGTTCTTCTCGGCAGCTCTTTCAAAGGCTCCGTTGATGTCACTAATAGCTACGCCTGTTTTGATATTGAATGGGAAATTAGGGATCTTTTTGAATAGTGATTTGAGAAATTAGGTGGGTGAAACGAGTCTTAATATTGAAATTAGGTTTAGGAGTGGGCGATGGGTTATCTTGTTGACTAGTGATCTCTTTGTGATCGTGGTGGATTAGACTATTCGTGCTTATGGAGATTTGAGTGTTCCGTTTGCAGTCCGAGCAGTAGGCGTCGGCCATAGCTCAATTTATAGAGTTTAATTATGTTACTGTTTCGATGAATTTGTGTGTGAAATTATGTGTTATTTGGATTAAGAAAATATTATTTATTGAAATTATTATTATGGACTTAATAATTTTAAATTTCAATAATAATGTTTAATTTATGTCCATGTTTGAAATTACTTTGGGTTCGTTTATTCGAACACATCTTGTATTTTATGTTATTAAATTTTTCGTAGCATGTTACCAAAGTAACCTCTCCTATGAAATTTTTTAATTTAAAATACATGATTATTTGAAGTTTTAGCGTGTTTGTTTTTCATGCGGGTAATGGTCGGCCCAAAGGAAGGCTATTATTTGGCAGAAATTCAAATTCGTTCGTGGAGATAAATGTGTAACAGTTATTAAGTGTCCATGTGAATATTGAGTCGGTCCAAAGAAAGGCTTGGTATTTGACAGGATTTTATTGTTAATATTTGATTTCTACATCAAGAAAATCACTTGCAGTTAATTTTCTATCCAAAGATTAAAATTAATGTTGCGTCGATTTTCTTGTAATGGGATAATATTAATTTCAAACATTTATCTGCTTAAAGTTATATGTGAGCTTATTTGTTTTATTTTTTGTTCTCTATTCAGTTAATTCATCAGCTTCTAATGTATCTGCTAACATCAACTCGATTCCCATGCTGAATGGGATGAATTTTAAGAGCTGGAAAGAAAATGTGCTGATTGTTCTGGGAGTTATGGATCTAGACCTTGCACTAAGGGAGCCAAAACCTGCTGACCTGACTAGCACGAGTACATCTCAAGCTAAGAAGGATATGGAAAAGTGGGAACGCTCAAATCGCATGTGTCTTATGATCATGAAGAAAAGCATCCCAGAATCATTTAGAGGCGATATAGATGATGAGAAAGTTGCAATGACGTTCCTTACAGAGCTTGAAAAGCGTTTTGCTAAGAATGAAAGGGCAGAAACAAGCACGCTTTTGCGTAATCTTGTTGCCATGAGGTATAAAGGTAAAGGGAACGTGCGTGAGTACATTATGGAGATGGCCAATTTGGCATCTAAACTTAAGGCTCTCAAGTTCGAGCTGTCGGATGACATGCTTGTTCATATGGTTATGATCTCTCTTCCACCACAGTTTGGGCAATTTGAAGTAACATTCAATTGCCAGAAGGAAAAGTGGACTCTTAATGAGTTCATTTCACTGTGTGTGCAAGAGGAATCAAGGTTAAAGTCTGAAAAGACTGAGAGTGCTCACTTTGCGGCTTCCTCTTCGGGCTATAACAAGAAAAGGAAGGCTAAAGAAACTGCGGTCAATGAGCCAAAGAAAAAGCAACATAAAGTATCGAAGGGACAAGCTAAGGATTTAGCAACGTCAACGTCCAAGGGACAAGATAAGGATCCATGTTGCTTTTTCTGTAAGGAAATGGATCATATGAAGAGAGATTGCCCTAAATATCATAGCGTAGGCGTGTAAAGAAAGGTATATCTCTTGCTTTTGTTTGTTCTGAGGTTAATTTGGTTTCAGTGCCTAGACAGACTTGGTGGTTAGATTCTGGTTCTTCTACTCACATTAGTGTGTCTATGCAGGGTTGCCTGAACTGCCGAAAGCCAAGTGATGCTGAAAGATTCATCTATGTGGGGAACGGCAATTCTATTGAAGTTGAAGCAATCGGAACTTTTAGATTATTATTAAAGTCTGGATTTTATTTAGATTTGTATGAGACACATGTGGTACCGTCTTTTAGACGGAATTTGGTTTCCATTTCGTTTTGGACAAAGAAGGATTTACTTGTTCATTTGCAAATGGTGAATGTCGTTTCTCATATAATTCTAAGTTTATTGGATCTAGTACTTTGTCGGTTTATGATAATCTTTATATGTTGGATACTGTTGCTTCATATCATGAAAACCTGCATGTGGAAACACGTGGTACTAAACGCAAATTTACTAACAATAATTCCATGTCATTATGGCACAAGCGATTAGGACATATATCAAAACAGAGAATGCAAAGGCTTGTGTCAGACGGAATTATTGAAACACTTGACAAATCAGATTATGAAATATGTGTTGAGTGTATTAAGGGAAAACAAACAGACAAAAGCAAATTAAAAGCTGAGAGAGCTACGAATGTTTTGGAATTAATTCATACGGATATATGTGGACCATTTCCTACACCCTCGTGGAATGGTCAAGAATATTTCATTACATTCATAGACGATTACTCTCGTTATGGTTACCTATATTTGATCCATGAAAAGTCACAGGCATTGGATATGTTCAAAAGTTTAAGGCCGAGGTTGAAAATCAACATGGCAAAACAATAAGAAAGTCAAATCCGACCGTGGTGGTGAATACTATGGCGAAATGACGGATCGGGTGAACAACGTCTGGGCCTTTTGCTAAATACCTGAGGAGTGCGGTATCGTCCCTCGGTACACCATGCCAGGCAAACCTAGCATGAATGGTGTTCTTTGAAAGACGAAATCGAACTTTACAGAAATGGTGAGAAGTATGATCGGTCATACTACTTTACCGACTCACTGGGAGAGGCATTAAAGATGCAGCTTATCTCCTTAACAGGGTACCCACAAAGGCCGCTAACAAAACCCCTTATGAACTATGGACGGGCAAGAAACCCGTATTAAGGCATTTACACATTTGGGGATGTCCGGCCGAGGCTAGGCCTTACGGGCCTAACGAAAAGAAGTTGGACTCAAGGACCGTTAGTAGTTACTTTGTTGGTTACTTCCGAAAGGTCAAGGGGCTTTAAGTTTTACGATCCCAAATCCGAAATTTTTTGACACGGGAAATGCTCAATTCTTTGAGGATGTTGAGCTTGTGGGGGGACAAGTTAGAGATGATTTTGTCTTTGAAGAGGTTCCGGTTACCATTCCTCTTCCTACATTTGTCCTTGACCATGATTTGGATCTCAATCCTGGTGTGGTTCAAGAACAAAATTTGAATCAAGAAGACATTGTCAATATCCCTCTAGTTGTCCATGAGGAACAAGCTCAACAACCTCAAGAACAAGTGCCTTTAAGAAGATCCACTAGAGAGAGACGAAGTGCCATTTCGGATGATTACTTGGTATTTCTAAATGAACAAGACGTAGACATTGGTCAATTGGAAGATGATCCAATCAACTTTCATGAGGCCATTGGTAGTTCTAACTCTCAAAAGTGGATAGTCGCTATGGATGATGAGATTAAATCAATGAAAGACAATGATGTATGGGATCTTGTCCCATTGCCAGAAGGAGTGAAACCTATTGGTTGCAAATGGATATTTAAAACTAAAAGGGATTCACGGGGCAATCACGAGGAAAGACATAAGGCACGTCTTGTCGCTAAGGGATTTACTCAGAAAGAAGGAATAGATTATAAAGAGACTTTCTCTCCGGTTTCTTCGAAAGACTCTTTTAGAATCATTATGGCATTAGTGGCACATTATGACCTAGAGTTACATCAGATGGATGTTAAGACTGCGTTTCTTAATGGAGACATTGAAGAAACAATTTATATGGTTGTAAGTACCCCAATCTGGATCACACCCCTTTCAAACACACGGGAAACACCGCAGACTCATCAACACAGTCTCGACGACCCCTCTCACTCAAAACCCTCTCTAAACTCCCAACCAAACCAAGGGAGGAGCCTTTCTGGGATAAAAAGGGACAAAAGGACCTTTCGGGAATTTTCAGGAAATTGGAAAAGCAATAATGGTCCGTACGGACCTCTTTGCTTTAATAATTCTTGAATCTTCTTAAAGTCCACAATATTCCCTCAAATCCCGGGGAAAATGATTACCCTCATGCTTAGTTGGTCCGTACGGACCTCTTTGCATGCAAGATGGTCCGTACGGACCTTATTGCATAGGGAACACCATAATTACAGAATATTCACCATCATCACATATTCCCTCAAATCGAGGAAAACCAAAATTCTGGATAACCAGGGAGGTCCGTACGGACCTCTTTGCAATTTTTTCCTACTATAAATGAGGGCTCCCCTCCCATTTTCGAGAGACACCTCCCTCTTCTCTCTTCCTCCCTTAGCCTTCGGCTCCCCTCTAAGTCCTCTCGAGGCATTCCCGGCCCCTTTCGGATCCTTCGAGGCCTTAGGAGCCCCCTCGTGGTGCTCCGAAGCCTCCCGAGCACTCCTGAGACGGCTCCCGCGCTGCCCGAGGCACTCTCGAGGTACTCTGAGGCCCCTCGTGGTACTCAGAGGCCTTGCACAGTCTTTCCACGGTGTCCCGGCTCTTTCCGAGTCAAACCGACGATCCCAAACCACGCCGAAACTGCCCGAGTGACTCCACCGCCACCACGCAGCGCCGAACCTGCCCAGAGGTGATCCCGACGATCCCCACGCCAGAGAACCTGCGCCCAAGCACGCGGCACACTGGCAACCTCGACTCACGCCGAAACTGCGTCGCGGACAACCGGCATCTCCCGAAGCAATCCCGATCCGCAGGAACGCTACTCAGACCTCAAACACTATTCCTCGGCGGAAGACAGACACGAACCAACATTGGTAAGGCTTCCTTCCGTTACTATTTCAATACATTTTCATACATAGCATACAATGTAGACATCCGTACGGCATGCATTTTTAAAAGCACACACACACACACAACATTTAAAGGATATTAGGGGTATCCAGAAAGACTCGTTTTACGAGGCGACTCGTGTGAGCTCTAATATTCTAATATTCTCTTCCCAGGAGTCATCGACCTCCGAACTCAAAATCTCATCACACAAAAACGGTTTAAAATTATCTTTAAGCGATGCCCTTTTCAATGTTTTGGGCTTAATAAAAACGGCGTGGCGACTCTACAAAATGCGAAAGCAAAACGGCGAAAACCGCCTCCAACGCGAAAGATTGCCGGATGCGGGGCTGCGAAACTGCTCGGATCCGGGCTATTTCGGTTAGCGACTCTATTGAGAAATTTTTGTTTTAAAAACTTTTAAACAAAACAAAAGATTTTTAAAACGATGATGAGGGTCAAACTTTCATTTTACCCCTTCCTTTAAGCTGTTGTGTGTGTGTGTGCACGTGCTTCGTTTTTATTTTACAAAAAAAATAAAAATACAAAAAAAAAAAATGCATCAATATACATCTGTGCATACATTTAAAATTCTTCAAAAACTTCTGCTTTACTCAGAAAAAGAATTTTAGAGACCGCACACTACTCATTCTTGCCTCGGTTACACCGCACCTTACTCGCACTTTGCCTCGGTTACACCGCACGCTACGCGCACTTCTTGCCTCGGATACACCTGCACACTACAACCCTCGGCCGGAGTGGTCTCGGTTGCGATCCGTTTGGTCTTCCTAGGCCTCTTGGACGCGCACGGGATCATTCCAAACATCCCATCCTAGCGGCGTCAACCACACACGTTTGAGTCTTGAGTCACACTCTGTCCGGACTCGGTTGGTTTTACCCGATCCAGGTGTCATACGGCTGGATACATATACCATGCCGGCCATTTTAAGTCAAGGCTCGGAACTCAGATCCCTTGCGCAAGCAAAGCGATGAAAAGGTCATGCTAAAATCTTGACTGATCTTGATTTCGAAGCTACACCCAGAGCGATGTTCCGTCCAGGATATACATCCATCCTCACATGACACCATGTCATCACGCCTTTGATACGTCGGCCATGACAATATGACCCGACCAACGCCTAACGTCACGGATCCCTTGCGCAAGCAAGGTAAAGAGAAGGTCATGCCGAACTCTTGACACGATCTTGACTCGGTGGCGGCTCGGTTCACTATTCACATGGCTAACGCGTCAAAACGAACATGACGAGCTCGGTCCTTAGGTTCGATTTTTCTTTTAGGCCGGTGGAAACCACTTGCACTATAGGACCCTCGCATGGGGCATCCGCTGGGATGTCAAAATACGGGTGCAAAACGAGGGGCTTATAGCCGCACAGATGGTCTCCACTGACCCAGTATCTAGCATAGTTGCGAAAAAGAAGAGCAATCTTTTCCAACCTACCTAGGATTCGGAGAAAACATGTTTTAAGTAAATTAAAACAACAAAAAAAAATCATAAAAGAAACGGAAACCGCATGCCACGTGAGCTTTCCCCTTTTATCCCGTTAGGCCATTCACGTGTCTAAACCTTGCCCGTCACCCCCTCCGGCTAACGAGAGAGTGGTCGAGAGTACCGGGAACCCGTCTCCCGGTGTCAAAACAGCAAGGTCCTACCTCCTTCCCGGCTCTGTCACCCGGGACGGTCAGTCAATTCCCATGGCCAAGTCGGTGGATAACAACGATGAGAACGGGACCTTACCCCCAAGAAATTTCCCAACATTGGAAGAAGTTTGGCGAGGTCCTCATGGCTATTGAGAAACGTCGAGGTGAGCAACAAGCTGGATCGAAGGTGCCATGCACCACTTCGGAACATTAGCCACCCAACTACACAGGGCTTCCCAAGTCATAAGCTGCTCCTACACCTCTAACATCTCTCATTGTCTCCCGAGAAGTCAACTGTTACCCTCATACGAGCCATGCGGTTATGACGTAAGGCCACAAGACCTTCCGGAGGAAAGCTTTGCCCATCCGGCCTCACGAGGTCCCGGTACCACCGCCGAACAACGAACACATACGGTGGGACGTCTGCGATTGCGGTGCTTGTGCAGGAAATGGAATTCCGGGATGCAATGAACGAGGGCCGTCCTCGACGAAAGAAGAAGCTATCTTCTCGACAAAAGCTGAAAAAGAGGTACGAATCCGGTGATCCCACGGTCGGAACCCTTGGAGAACCCTCGGGAAAGTTTGACTACTATGTCATCTACTCCGGCAATGACCTAGCTCTGCACAAGGCCGTAGCAATGTACGCTCCATGATCAGGTGGGACGAGCTTCGCACCGCCAGAAGGCAGAAGGTCCAGATAATCCAACCCCTGTCTTGGGAAGATCTCAAAGCCACTATTGATGCTTGATAAAGGCTATGACGGTGAACGAATTGAAATGCGCGGTCGGCCTTATGCCAATCGAGGCTCCTCCCACTACGAGAACGGGAGAGACAAGCAAAACCATAAGTCAGAGGTGAATGTTCGACACGTTCGGTCAAATCCCGGTGAATCCTCCACGGACGGACAAAAGGCCGGCCACACCTGAGCCACGAACTCGAAAGGGGCCTTACGCCAAGAAGGCGAAACCTTGGAACCAAAGGCTGAAGATCCTGTCTTGACACGGCTCAAGCGCACTCGAGGCTAACATCTCACTCTGGTCCTTACTCGCTTCATCTTACCCGCACAAGCTTAAGTTGGAAGAAAGCTGGCCCGGACTATGGTTCCCATCACGGTGACACACGATGAAGCGGTTCGAGATGATTGGCAACGTCAATTACGGCAATATCATCACTTTCACGAGCTCGACCTTCCAAAATTTGGGGGCGACCATAACGAGCCTCTCTACATACGGATTCAAGCTGGACGAGCGTCGTCTCCCACGGGTGTTGGTAGATGGGGGATCATCCATGAACGTCCTTCCAGCCAAGATGATGGATTTGCTAGGGATCAAAGCAACTGATCTAAAGCCCTCGACTCAAGCAATCAAGGCATACGACTCAACGTCCCGCCCAGTCTTGGGAATAGCCACCTTGAATTTGTGGTTCGGAAAGCAAATGGTCAGACGGATTTCCAAGTCATCGACATCCCGATCACATTCACTGCCATTTTGGGACGCCCTTGGCTACACACCGGATCAATGGGGTGGCATCCACTCTCCATCGGTGCGTAAAGTTCATCCAAGGAACAGATCTTACCATCATCTACGGTGATAGCGTGGTCAACGAAAGGGCCAAAACAAACGGCGTCCGGTCTTAGAAATCAAACCCGACGATGATGGCATGATGATAACGGGGTTCACCATCGAAAGCCCAAAGGCCCAAGTGTGCCACATAGACTGCCTTTGATTTGGGACAAGATCCCTCCCCAGATGAAAATGATGAAGCACATGAACTACATCCGGGGCTCGGTTTGGGAAAACGCCGTCGGGGCACTCAACGAGATCATCAATATCAAAGAAACAGAACACCACACGGCACGGGATACTCCCCTACTCCCGAACACATTGCGGAGGACAAGCGAGCTGCACGAAAACGCTCCACGAGATAACAAAAGAGGCTTGCGCGCCATCTCCGTCTTCGTCCTTACGGCTTCGACATGACCCAGTACTTCACAAAGAAGGCCGGCAACTTGGAAGAAGATCCGAGAGAAAAGGGAACAGGCGATCGGCGCCAAACAAAGGCGGCCTGACCATGGACAAGCTCCGGCGAGAACACGGCAAGATTCGGAGGCCTCGAAGCCAAATCCCGTCAGAAGAGCATTTCTCGACACACCGCCTCTACTGGGATCCACAACCACCACTATTCACAATGAATTTTGGTTCGAAAAAACTCCCTCTTTGGCGGAAGAATTCAAAAAACTCTCTGTCAACACCCCTGCCCTCAACAAGCGGGACGAGTCTGCATTCGAGCTAGTAATGCCCAAGACAAAAGCAAAAGACTCCGCAGACGATGCTTGGGACGCGCCACTGCTCCACACCTGCTCTTCAAAGAAGAAATCGAGATGCCGGATCTAATCGATTTTGTTTCGATAACTCTGTGATAGCAATGATCGGGAACGGTGACATAAAGCCCTTCAAGCCCCATCTCCTATCAAGCTCATTGCCACTCAATAAGCTGGGCCACCTTCTCAGGACCAGCTGCCCGGCCAAAAAGGACATGATCGAACAACTTGGTCGACCCCTCGAGACCTAGAGTCCGGTGTCAAAACTTCATCCTGAGTCCATTAGCTTTGAATTTGAGTCTCTCGAGTCATCGATGGCCTCACGCCGGAAGATTACGAACTCATTGCCAATAATGTATTCCCGTATGCTCTTAATGAATGCTTCGATCTTTTCGAGTATCCTCTCATTGCATCTTTAACAAGCGATAAATTAACTAACACACAAGCTTGATTAATAACGATTCACTTGATAAAGAAGCGAGACACATTAAACGAACAATACATTAAGCACATCTTTAAGCATGTTGTCAAACGAGAGAAAAACCGGGCCCAGTGCTTGAGAAGGTTTTAATCACAACGATTTGCAAGATTCTTTGAAGAGCGAAAGAGGCGCAAGTCAGACGCCATTTCCGGCACAAACCGAGATCTTCCAATACCTCAAGAGCGGAAACCACTTCATGAACAAGGAAGAGCCACACACGAGAGGGGTCAAAACCAAGAGCGCCATGGCCACTAAAACGCCTCGCCTCTCAGCTTCGTCATCCTCGGGGACATGCTATACAAGAAACGCTACCGTGGGCTACTCCTGTTGCATCGGCCAAGAAGAAGCAAACAAGTTCATGAACGAAGTCCACAATGGGGCTTGCGGTCCCCACATGAACGCCCGAGCCACGATGCAAATCATTCTCGGGATGGGCTACTCTTGGATCCGTGGAGGCGGGAATTGTATCCACTTTGTCCAGAAGGCTGCGACAAGTGCCACGGTTCTCCAACCTCAATCATCTACCTCTCACGATCTCTCTTGCATGACTACACCTTGGCCATTTGCCACTTGGGGAATTGACGTCATCGGGAAAATCGCTCGCCGAGCGACAACGGTCGTGAGTTCATCTTAGTAGCCATCGACTACTTCACCCAAATGGGTCGAAGCCAAGTCCTACAAGGTACTCGCCTCCAAGAAGGTCGCGCATTTCCTCAAGGAAAACATCATCTGCCGATACGGCATCCCAAATGAGGTCATATCGAGACAATGGTTCACACTTGAAGGGGAATTCGACAGGCTGCGGCTGAATTCAAGATCACACGCCACAAATCTTCTCCCTATAGGCCACAAACAAACGGCGCCGTGGAAGCGGCAAACAAAACCCTCGAACGGATCATCCGAAAAATGACCACCCAGGGACGAGATTGGCCGAGAAGCTGCACCTTGCACTTTGGGGCTACCGCACATCGGTCGGAAACTGACCACGGGAGAAACCCCATTTGCCACGACATACGGGATGGAAGCGAGTCCTTCCCGTCGAGCTAGAAATTCCCTCGCTCAGAGTCTTTCTTTGGAAAATGACATCAACGAAGTTGAATGGCTCGAAGCCGACATGACGAATTGGCTGCGCTAGACGAGCGACGACTAAAGGCCATGGAACACGTCAGGAGCCTATCGAAAGCGGGATGGCTAGAGCTTTCGACAAGAAAGTCAAATCCCGAGACATCGGGGAAGGTGACCTTGTACTCAAAGAAAAGCCTCCCACTCGAACCAACCTTTGGGAAAATGGGAACCCACTTGGATCGGCCCTTACGTGGTTCAAAAGATCTTCTCCGGAGCGCCATGAAGGCGAAGCCAGGACCTAGACGGCAATCCCTTCATGAATCCGGTCAGCGGAAGCAAACTTCGCGAGATACTTCGCCTGAAGAAGAACAGTGTGCATCTCTTGGCACTCCATGTAGTGTCGAACTACGCAGAACTGAGCCCTCTAGTCAGGAACGTAGGCAACCTTAATTGGTCCGGTCTAAAAATACACAAAAAGTCAAAAGTTTGAATGTCAATCAAGACCTCCATCAAGCTACGCACTTTTCAAGAACACGCCCCAACAGTCACCTTGACCAAGTCAAACGACGGCGGCAACATCCAAGGACATCCGAGGGTCACTCAGCATCAAACGGCCGGCTCGTATGCGCTTCCAAGCCAGGGGCTTGTCTTCGCCCTCACGCGCTTCAAAAAAAAAAAAAAGAAGCTCGAGCAAGGGCTCACAAAAAAAGAGAGCTCGAGCAAGGGCTCACAAAAAAAAACAATAAATAAAAAAAAGAAGCTCAAGCAGAAGCTGCAAAAAAGAGGTCAAGAGCCCGACGCCAACAAGAGGCAAGGAAGCTACGAAAAAGACCGTCAAAACGACTTGTCAGGAGATCACTCGACCTCTCAGCCAAGCACAAAGCCTAAGCAAAAGGGATTGCCGTCATAGCCCAGGCTGCTTCGGTCCTTAAAATGCAACAAAAAGTTCAAAGATGGTGACGCCGCAAGGTTCACAAAAGACACAAAGTCAAACAAGAGATCTTGCGTCTCGACAAAGCTTTAAAAGTAAATCACAAAATCACTAACGGTTACAACATTTCTTGATGAGTTCAAGCACGGTCTACTCTCGAAGTTCACTGACATGCTAAAAGACGGCTTAATACATTTAACAAATAATGTGTTTGCAAATGCAATGAATGGACACCTAGGAGGTCATTCCGCGCCATCTAGCGCTTGTCCCCTCGCCATTCTTTCCTTTCTTCCCTCGTCCCGGCGAGTCTTCTTTCGCTCCACGTGAACCGACTCTGCGTCTCTCGGTCAGAGATCGGGGTCCTCCCCGTAGAGTCAAACAATCCAACGGCTCTCGGGGCTTCATTCGCCGTGCTTCGGCTCGGATCTCACTCCTGCGAGTGCAGTAAAGAGAACCTCTCCCTGTCGGTCGGTCAACTCTAGTCTCGTAGTCAAACAAAGTGTCTCCCGTCACATCGAAGGGTCGGACCGGGCTTCGGCACTCACAAAGGCAATAGCTACTACGGCAACCGGGTCCCAAAATCGCTGCGCCTGCTCTCCAAGACCACTTGGGACTCACGCTGCTCATACCGGGCCCAGTGCGAGTCGTCAATACGACACTCTCCAGACGTGCTAAGGAGTACCGCGGGAGGGAAAGCGGGATACTTCCATACCCTCGGAAAAATACAAGAAGGCACACTGAAGCTGCCATACAAAGAGGAACTACTTCCGCGGTAGCAAGGTCATCCCGGCCCAACAAAGGCTCTGCTTCATCCCAAACCTCGGAAACAAGCAACGGAATATAGAAGGAGGACCAAGACAAACCCTGGAACCACGACAACGTAGGACCCTTCTCTGAGATCCTCCTAGTCTCAATCCTCCGGTGCGGAACCCACCCACCGGATCGATGCGTACCAAGCCGTGCCATCCATCTCCTCCAAAAGCGGATCCATATCCAATACAAGAGGTCGGCGAGCAAATGACCACGGGCTAAACGACGTCGGAGCCTCGGGCATGGCCTGAAGTCTCTCTCGCAGCCACAAGGTGAGCAAAGCGGGGCTTCCCCTCTCATGAACTGATCCCCGGTCGCTGACGGTCGATACCATGAAGAGTCTCCCCAGCATACCAACGGGACAATATCATCTCCAGCTGGCAGTGCCCAACCACATCTAGCAAAGCGCCATCCACAAATGCCAAGGGAGCTGACCATGAAGCGTCGCTATCGTGCACAAGGCGAATGCATCCCAGAGACGTCACTCTCATCATCAACCATGAACCACTCCGGCGGCTCGAAATGTCGATATGACCGAATCAAGGATCATGCCCTGCACTTCTTCCAACGAAGTACGAAGAAAGCTCTGCAAGCTTCACGCTCGCCGCGGCACCACCAATCGAAAGGAAGCGAGATGGCCTCCACCTCCGGTCCCCCCCATCAAAGCTCGAAAATCCTCAAAAGTGGGCACCATTTCCCCGGCCAAACAGATCTGACAGCACCGTCCTCGGCGGGACCTTGCTCCAAACTGCCCAAACGGCCAAAGCCATTCCCGACAAACAAAACACTACCATTGGCCTGCTACAAACACTACCCATCTCGGCTCACGTGGCATGCACAAAAAAAAAATATATAATAGCAACCATTTCTAGGACAAATCCGGGAATCACAAAAATGACATTACATCTTAAAATAAAATGTTGTTTGCCGTGCAAATATGAGTGTTTTATTACGAGGAATATCAAATGTCACATTTGCTAAACAAAAAAAAAGAAGATATGGAAAGAGGGAAAGCAAATGGACCCTAATCCGACTCTTCAACATCATCATCATCCTCGCCCAGGGGTCCTCCAGAGAGAAGTCGGGCATCCACTGTGAACTCGCCGCGTCACGTCCTCGTCATCACAGTACCGAGCCCCAGCCGGAGGGCTCCATCAAAAGTAACTTGAAGGATCAAATCCGGCGAAAGGATCAAAGAAGGAAGGCTCTGACGGACCCTCGCCCTGTACATCCTGAGGAGGGAAGAACTGATAAAAGGGCTGCTGCCCCGGAGCTCCTGAAGACGTCCAGAGGCATCCATGTGCTATGCCGCCCCTCGAAGGTCCCTCCCGCTGCGGCTCCGGCTCGGCTTCTAGGCGGAGGAACGTCTACAGCAGAATGCCTCGAAGGCATAGGCTTCGCACGCGCACGCGTGCGAGACCCAGGCAGATATCTTCGACGCCATCTTAGCCTTCGCAAACGACCTCATCGCCACATAACGGCGAGTCGGCATATCATAGGCTCTCCCGGGACTGCACCAACGTTGGCGGCCAAGGAAACGCTTACAATACAGTTACACTCGACAATAAAAAGAGAAAAATGCAGAAAAGATGCCAAGATGGAAAAGAGTCAGCACTCTCACCGATCTGCCGGGATCCACTACGTATGCTGCGGAGCACGCTCGGGAACGGGTACAGACACCTCCTCCTCGATCCGTCCCCGGACATACGTGAAATCATGCCCCGGCATCGGAACCTGCTGGGAGCTGCGGGCCAGCTCTCTCTCTCTCGCCAGTACCTGCGGCGTCCTCAGCTTCCTCCTCACGAAGGCACCGTACTCCTCTCCATACAAGATGAACTCCTCGGCGCCCACACCGCCAAGGTACCTCTCAAAATCAAGCACATCCATATCCCGGGAATCAAGCATCCCAAAAGGAGGGTCCCTCGGAGCCACGGGAAGCACACCTGGGCCATGCTGCCAGAAGACCCGCTCTCCCAGATACATGACATCACAAGTCAAGCCCCGCAGCATCTTCCGCCGCGCTGTCACCTCGGGAGCCCCCTCAAACTCGTCGCCCTGCATACCGAGCCCAAGGGAACAAAACAAACCCCTCCGGGCTACCCTCTCTAGACGCTCCCCGCACATCCCCGTAGGCGATGGTGAGCTTCCCCGCCGGTCCTCCTCTTCCTCGCCGTACGAGCCACCAAATTGACATAGCAAGATACGGGCAACGGCTCTGATCTCTATCCGCGGGAAACAACGAAAAACCTCATAGAACCACACCCGTGACAAAAACGAGAAGGCTCGGTGCAAAGAAAACGGAGAAACGACAAGTTGCTAAATCAAAAAAAAAGAATAAACTCATACCTCCGAGCAAAGTCAAAACGGACGATGCTGA
Source organism: Adenophora triphylla var. japonica (assembly GCA_022495995.1). NCBI lineage: Eukaryota > Viridiplantae > Streptophyta > Magnoliopsida > Asterales > Campanulaceae > Adenophora > Adenophora triphylla. Next base: position 273,220 of record JAFEMH010002997.1, read on the forward strand.
CGCGCCCCGGCTAAACTGTCCAAGGAGAAGTAGAGCTCGGCGAGCCTGCTCGCCCCCGAGCGATGTCATCGAGACCACTATCCGAGATCAATCAAGCTCTCCAACGAGCAAAGGGAGCCGCGGTCGCGTGGTTCGAGAACAAAGTCTCGGACAGTGCATACCACAAAAGGAGCGCGCCGCTGCCGCGACACCTGGCGGTACCCCGAACATGAGGCCCCAATCACGCGCCGTGATCTTCGCTCACGTCACTATATAGCATCCCCAGGCCCTGCGAGGACGAGGCTCAAAGCCCGGCCAGCTCGGTCAACACAACATCGGAGATCATATCTCTCCACCGCACCGGCCCTCCTTTGAAGGAAAGCCGGTAATCGCGGCCAAAGTCGATCGGCGTCACGTCACCTCTCCCGGCTCGGATGGAAGGTGTGGGTGGTATCCCACCGGTACTCGGAAAGGCCAAGGAAGACGCTCTTGTTCTTCCTCGTGTCGAAACCCCGGCCAGTTCTCGACGAACACCCCGGGCAGAAGCGTAAACCAGCCTCCCGGGACTCCGCCTACCATCCACGGAAATATCGGGCATCCATTGCCACGGCTTCAACCAACTGACCTCGAGCGATCCCAGAGTCTTAAATCCTCTTGGCCTTCCCGGCCATAAGCCCCGCATCTGTGAGGGTAAACACAGCCATGAAAGGTAACGTCAATCACAGTACTTAATATAAAATGAAAGGCACAAAAGTCCGTCCCAACACGGAAAGCCATGAAAATAACCCGTCACAAAACACGGCACACATTGCATATATTTTTTACAAATAACCCGTCACAAAATACGGCACATAATTTTCACATACATTATCCATGCAGTCCGTCACAAAAACACGGCACATACTGTACACATTTTCTCAAAAGAGGGATTAAGCCCTACACGACACATTTTCAAAAAAAAAAATCCGTTCCAACACGGCAAAGGCACATATAACCCGTCACAAAAACACGGCACATATTGCACATATTTTCCCCACAAAGTCCGTCACCCAAAAACAAGGCACACACGGCATGACACACTGCATAACACATTTTCAAAAAAATCCGTCCCTACACGGCACACACTTTCAGACAAAACCCGTCACAAAACACGGCACATGTCACATTTTTTCACAAAAATTATCACTACACGATAATTTTTCTCATAATGTACATACATAAATAGCATACGGTACAAAACACCAAAGCATGCATTTCATTAGAGAGGCACTTTATTTTCACAAATAAGAGCTAATCTACACATTTCTGCACAAAATACACATACCCACAATTTTTACATGTCCATTTTCAACAATTCATCAAGAATTTCACAAAAAGGCATAAAAAAAATAACAAAAAAATTCAAAAATGCGAAAAACTAAAACCTAGTTCTAGCATTCAAAAATTCGAGCAGGGAATCAAAACGGAACGGATTTCTTACCTCCCCGACGTTCCTAGAACGACGATTGTGCACCTCCGGATTCGGATACAAGACATCCGGGTTCTTCGAAGATGGAACGAACGAGATCCAATTTCTTTGAAGCTCCATCCGTTGCTCGACCACCTCTTGGATCAAGGCTGACGACGACTCCTTCGAGATCCTTCAGCCATGGCAAGCAATTCAAGCAAAAAAATTGTTGATTTTGGTTAACAATGGAGGATTTTTTTTCTCTCTCTCTCTCGCCTGGTTCACGAACTGGAAATGGGAAATGAAGGGGATGCCTCGGTTTTTTAACCCGGTCAAAATCTGGGAACTGCAGAATTTCAACATTGGTCCGTACGGACCTCTTTGCGGCCTGGTTGGTCCGTACGGACCTCTTTGCAAGGGTGGCCAAATTACTTTCCCGCCCTTATAATCTTTGCCCCCTGTCCTAAGGCCTTTTCCGGAATCCAAGTGCAAGAATGGTCCTCGCCCACTTCGGACGGCAATTCAACCACCAGGCCACGTAAGACCGGTCCTCGCCCCTTCGGCGGCAATTCCAACATCGGCCGCCGGTGTAAGACCGGTCCTCGCCCACTTCAACGGCAATTCAACCACCGGCCGTCGGTGTAAGACCGGGTCCTCGCCCACTTCACGGCAATTCAATCCCCGGCCGTCGGTGTAAGGACCGGTCTCGCCCACTCCAACGGCAATTCAATCCCGGCCGTCGGTGTAAGACCGGTCTCGCCCACTCCAACGGCAATTCAATCCCCTTCCGTCGGTGTAAGACCGGTCCTCGCCCGGCTCAACGGCAATTCAATCCCGGCAGATCGGCGTAAGCCGATCCTCGCCCACTCAGCGGCAATTCAAGAAGGAGCCAACACCTCCCAAGACGAATATCAAGGCACGAGACGCCTCCAAAACGCCCGACGGCAATTCCAGGAAGGAGCCAACACCTCCCAAAGACGAATATCAAGGCACAAGACGCCTCCAAACGCTCAACGACAACTCAACCACCGGCCCTCAAAAGAGGTTCGAAGTCATCTTCCCAATGTAAAAGGGCCCCTACAAGGTCACGCATCCCCGGCCAATGCAAGCACTGCCATCAAAGTAAGCCCGAGCTCCTCCCCAACAAGTCAAAGGGAAGTCATACAAGATTGCATATCCCCAGCACCGACCATCATCCTTGCCCACTCAACGGCAAAACAAGCACAAGAAGGAGCCAATACCTCCGAGTACAAGTCCCAAGGCACGAAGCGCCTCCAAAATGCCAAATGGTGAAGCAATGACCGGCCGCTCATCATTGCCCACTTCAACGGCAACGCAAGCACCGGCAGTCATCGTAAGTCCAACCTTCTACTCAACATGCAAAAACACAAAGGCATCTACGCCTCTCGCAATCAAAGCACAAGGCAGCCATGCCTCCACAACTGCGGCTAGAAGACGATTCAAAGTCTCGCGCATAACATCAATCAAGCGGCTAGAAGATGATTCAAAGTCCTCGCGCATAACATCAATCAAGGCTAGAAGACGATTCAAAGTCCTCGCGCATAACATCAATCGCGGCTAGAAGACGATTCAAAGTCCTCGCGCATAATATCAATCGCTAAGCTAGAAGACGATTGAAGTCCTCGCGCATAACATCAACTGCGGCTAGAAGACGATTCAAAGTCCTCGCGCATAACATCAACTGCGGCTAGAAGACGATTCAAAGTCCTCGCGCATAACATCAACTGCGGCTAGAAGACGATTCAAGTCCTCACGCATGACATCAAACCTCAGCCAGAAGACGATTCAAAATCTTCAAACATGGCGCAACCGCAATCAGAAGACGATTCAAGTCCTCACAACTATCCCCGGCCCGGAAGGCCTTAAACCACCCGATTAGGAAAATCGTAAAATTTCCATCCCAGGACACCACCACGTCCTCACAATTGACCTCGGCGGTCACCACATCCCAGGACACCACCACGTCCTCACAATTGACCTCGGCGGTCACCACATCCCAGGACACCACCACGTCCTCACAATTGACCTCGGCGGTCACCACATCTTAGGACACCACCTCGTCCTCACCACTGACCTCGGCGGTCACACAACACTTCAGGGCACCACCACGCCCGCACTCACAATTTCACGACCTCTGAACTACGACTGTGCTTGATTCCCGCCTGTGGGATACGTAGGAATCCTATCACAGTGGTCCAACCCATCGACCCATGCGGTCACCCAGACACCACCACGTCCTTACCATTGACCTCGGCGGTCACACAACACTTCAGTGGCACCACCACGCCCGCATTCACAAAACACTCACCCCACACCCGAACTACGACTGTGCTTGATTCCCGCCGGGATACGTAGGAATCCTATCACAGGGTCCACCCTACCGACCTAAGCGGTCACACAATAGGACACCACCACGTCCTCACACCGACCTCCCTGGCCACTTTATCTCTCAAAGACGCGATCCAGACAGACCCTTATCTTATCGGCGACCCCACTTCTTTCATAAGTGACGTCGTCGAGGAGCTTCTTGTAAGTACCCAAATCTGGCTCATGCCTTCCGGTTAATTTTCCCGACATTTCGGTAAATTTTCCGGTAATTCCCCGGACTTTCCTAGTGTTCCGGAAATGTCCTGGAACAGTCCAAATTTAAATTAGGGTCAGAAAGCCTTCCTAATTAAGAAAACACGTTTTTCTTAATTAGGGAGAAGCTTCTAGAATAATGCCACCTTGCATGGTTCTAGAATGCTGAGTCACAATGGATAAGACCGCACGGCCTCATTTGCAAAGGGCCTGCAGCCGCACGGCTTCATTAGCCTTATCCAGACTGCCTATAAATAGAGCCCTCCTCTACCCATTTCAACACAACAACAACAACACAAACAATCACACACACACACTCCATAGCAAATCTCGACGTGAAGAAAAACCCTTGAAGGCTCAAGAAGGCGAAGAAGAAGCTCAAGAAGCCATCTCCCTCCTCCTTGAAGACCCAAGAAGAACCTCTCCTCCTAGCTCCGTCCGAAGAAGCGAAGGAAACGATTGGTAACCTCGCACGCCCTAACCTTGCATTTTAATTGATATACTTGCTCATTGCATTCATATATCTTGCTTGGGACTTGGCATTTATTCATAAAGATCATATCTTTATCACCCCCTTTCCCCTTTGCATGCATTAAGACCTCATTTGTCATAAAAATGTAGTCTTTTTCATAAAGGTGCATCCTTTTGCACCTAAAATCCCTATTTTCCAATAAAAATGTTATCTTTATGCATCATTTGCATACAAAGATCAAATCTTTTTCAATAAAAATGCATCCTTTGCATCAAAACCCCTTTTTCAATGCATCATTTGCATAAAAATCAAATCTTTATGCATCATTTGCATAAAGATCATTTCTTTAAATCAAAAAGCATCATTTGCAACCTAAAAATGTCATCTTTTCATTAAAGAGTCATTTTTTTATCATGCATTTCCCCTTTCCCCAACCTTGGAACGGACCGGTGTAAAAGTTCTCATCTTTGCATCGTTCCTTCCATTAAAGGTTCATGATTTCTTTAGGAAAAGGATAACCTTGAACCCTATATCTCCGATTATCGCTTAAGAATGAGTATGAAGCCTCTATACGAGTCTCGACCGTCTTAAAGCGTAGGATTGATGGGCTAAGGACATTCCTTCCTAAAGAACCTCATCTTTGACCCAAAAGAGAGTCATTCTCTCGATCACGCAAGTCCCGAGGGTCCCGAGGTTTAAAATGCGATGATCATAAGTCATAAGATGAGGACGGGATCATAATCCCAAATACATAAATTCCAAGGAATCCCGAGCGACAACCAACAAATGGTTTGTACGTCCAAGACAACTTGGGACATTCCCCCTTATTTTCAAACACATGCACACAAAGAAAGCACGCAAGCAAACACGATTAATGAAATCGAGGGAGACTTGCTCCGGCAAGGCACTTTGGGTGAACGCCAAACGTTCTTCCCAAGGGGTAACTTAACCTCCGAACCCATAAAACCTTTTTTTCAAAGTTTTGAGGTAATCAAAATGGCGTGGCGACTCCGTTTTTCAAATAACTCGGATGTCTTCAAACTCGCGTGAATTCCAATAAACAAAAGAATTTTGGGCACACATTCACAGCTCGCGACTCGCTGGGATCATCCCAAAGGAGAAAAGCTTTATTTTCAAAACAAAAGTCGATACTTGGTATATAGGTGGACCCCACTTACCCTTCCTGTATCGCTCCCTAACCCGGGGCTTGGGATAACAAGGTGGTTTAACAATCCCACGTACCAGTATCCTTTTTTTGAAAAAAAAATTTTGAAAAAAAATACAAAAAGCTTTTCCCTTTGAGCGGGTTAGACTCCCATCGCCGATTTCATTAATCGTGCTTGCTTTCTTTTACCATGCATTGCATCATTTGCATCTTGGAATCTGTGCATACTTTGAACGGGAAACAACCCGAAAAAATAGCAAAAGGAGTGGAACCTGGAAAATTGATCCATGCAGTCGTACGGCTAATCCTCATAGGATTCTGACCATACGACCTCAGTGGCAATTCCACCAGGAAAAATCATGGTTAACCCTGAGCCTAGCAGCTTGGGGCTATTCAGCTCCATGACTGACTGGGGCTCCCAGAAAATTTACGTGCTTATGTGTTGCATTTTCCCCCGTCCCGAAAATCATTCCTTTAAAACACATTTATGAAAATCTCTGTTTTAACTCAAAAAGGAACATTTTTAGGAGACCGCACACTACGCGCACCTGATATATCCTGTACACTTTTGCACGCACGTCCTTCAAACCCGAGGGTGGTTCCAGCCTAGTCACACAGCCTCACGATGCTCCCTGCGCGCACGGAATCATCCCAACCTCCCCATGGCAGCCAGCTGTCGACCAATGCACAGCCCGTGTCACACGCTTCAAAAATCCGTGACTTTTGGTTGGTTTTTGGCTCTAGTCCGTGTCATATAGCCCAGTCTGCATACCCACGTAAAGGTCAAGCCTTAGCTCATAACGGAAACCAAGATTTTCGCTGCAAGCCAAATTCTGCCAAATTCCGACAAGGAAAAATTGTGGGATCTTGACTTGACATTGACTATTGACCTTGACCCGCACGGCATGCGTAAGAGTCAAGACCAAGTCTTTGCCAAAATAAAGGATCTTTCGCTCAAGCGAAGCTCTGCCAAAATTCCGACAAGGAAAAATTGGCAAGATCTTGACTGGCATTGACTTCGATTCCGACTCGCGCACTGCGCATGCAACGAAGTTCAATGTGACACTGCGTCATCCGGCTTTTGCCGCCCGACCCATGCCTATTATATTCTCGGACATTACCGAAAGTCAAAACCGTCGATTCGCTGCAAGCCAAACTCTGCCAAAGATCCGTCAAGGCAGAGAGACGAGACTTTCACGGCATTGCCTTGACTATAATCCGCATCGCTCGTGCGCTGAAAGGTCCTATGACCCGCCAGACCCGATAGGAGCGTCTTTCACTCCGGTCGTGGGATCCGCGTGCCTACAGGACCCTCGCCCGGGCCGCCCACCCTGGAGGTCGAAATACAGGTGGACACGAGGGGCTTATAGACGTAGTGACGGAACCCACTGATCCAGGATCTAGAGTAGTTGTGAAAAAAGAAGGGCAGAACCCCTTTTCCAACCAAATAGATATTAATAAAAGACACTGTTTTAAGTAAACTTGAAGATTCTAATTTGCATATTGCCTGAGCCTTCAGCTAAACACCTACCCCGAGTCTAAACCTTTCCTATCCCTTTCCCGTAGCTGAGAAAGAAGTGGGTGAGAACACCGGGTTAGCGACTTGTTAGCGCAGAAATCCTCGACAGGTTCGCCAGAATCCTCAGCTTTGTCAGCTTTTCAGTGTCAAAATGGCCAACATGGTAATCCACAACGGTAATGACCAAGCAATTGGAGGGGCTATCCCAGTTCAACCCAAGCCTCACATCTGGTATGATGTATGTGATTGCGAAGACTGCCTCGAGTATGAGTATCAAGAATGGATCAATGAGGACGCTCCTTCAAGGAAGAAGAAGAAGAGAAAGTCCACACAGCAGAAGCTTAAGGAAAGATATGAAGCTGGGGACAAGAGCGTAGGAACTTTAGGAGAGCCTTCAGGCAAGTTCGACTACTATGTCAGTTATGCCAAGGAACCTGCCAAGGAACCCGTCACCCCAAGCACAGTCCAGCGACACCCCCGTGTACAGTGATCCTCTTGAAGCAGAAAGTGCTGAATTTGTGGCCATCGTGAAGTTCAATGAGAAGCTAGCAGATCTAGAAGCAGAACACAGAAAGCCTATTAAATACGTAGCCAGGCAAGGAAGAATTAAGACCCCCTCTGAAGAAGACTTCATCAGCATCATCCAGGCCAACCCTTCTATTGGCTACACTGACAAGGTCGTGGTGTCCAAGATCAGTAAAGAGAAAATGAGTTATCAGCAGTGCATTGATAAGATGAGCCAGACCCTTCAGTCAATGAGTCCAGCCGCTACGAAGAGCTAGCTGAAAGATTGCAACAAGTTACTTTAGTTCCCTCTCACCATCTTTCCACAGTACCGGCCTGCCATGATTTCCGGTAGCTTTTGATCAGTTTCAAGTCTCCAACTTTCTGAAGAACGCTGGCAAGACTGCCACTCCCCAGGGAACAGCAAGAAGGAGTGAGATCCCGGTCCAACCCTTGTCAAGTTCCCTTGAGTCAATAAGTAGTGTAGGGTCCAGAGTCTATGTTGTCTATTCAGCTGAGCTCAGGAATCTTCGAATTCCAGCCCCTCAGAGTCATCCGAAGGCCTCACGCCTTGAGGATTATGAAAATGTAATCGATGTCATCTTTCCCCTTATCTTGAATGAAATGACAAATCTTTCTGATTATCCTCTTATTGCCAACTTAACAAATGATAAATTAACTCAAAACTTAACAACAGTTAATAATGAATCATTTGAACAAGATGCAAACACACTAAACGAACAATACATTAAAGAAATCTTTAAGCAGGTTTCAGAAAAAGAGGAAAACCGGGCCCAAGCTGCCGAGGAGGTTTTGATAAGTGTGAACTTGGGTACTATTGAGGAACCTAAAGAGACACAGATTGGAAGCTTCTTCCAGGGGGTCTGAAGGGACAGATTGATTCGAGCTGCCTGACAGAATACGTCGACGTGTTTGCATGGTCATACAAAGACATGCCGGGGCTACAGAGCTCCAGAGTAGAGCACAGAATCCCTCTAGCACCAGATGCCAAGCCAGCAAAGCAGAAACTGAGAAAGATCAAGCCGGATGGTCTCTGACAGGTCAAAGAAGAAATTGAGAAGCTACTGCGGGTAGGATTCATCAGAAGTTATTGAATACCCGACATGGTTGTCCAACATCGTGACCGTAACCAAGGCCAATGGGAAGGTGCGTTGCTGTGGATTTCCGAGATCTGAACAAGGCCAGCCCCAAAGACGACTACCTCCGCCAAACATAGACATCCTGTGGATTCCACTGCCAACTACGAAGTCAAATCCTTCGTTGATGGTTTTGCAGGCTACAACCAGATCAAGATGGCCGAGGAAGACCAAGAAAAGACAGCCTTCACCACACCGTGGGGAACCTACTGCTACAGGAATGCCATTTGGGCTCAAGAATGCCGGGGCTACTTACCAAAGGGCAGCAACCGCACTGTTTCATGACATGATCCACAAGGAGATTGAGGTCTATGTAGACGACATGATAATCCACTCCAAAGGAGAAGGTGGAGGCACTTTGTTGACCTACGAAAATTCTTTGAGAGGCTGAGACAGCATTCCATGAGACTAAACCCTGCCAAATGCACCTTCGGAGTGACAAGGGGAAAAGTGCTCGGGTACATGGTCACGGAGCGAGGTATAGAAGTTGACCCCCGAAAGATCAAAGCTATCATGGATATGAGGCCACCTCAAACCCAGACAGAAGTCAAAAGCTTCATGGGAAAATTGCAGTACATTAGCCGTCTCCGTCAATCAGCTGACCACTATGTGCGAGCCCATCTTCAAGCTCATGAAGAAGAATGTGGACACAGATGGACCGAAGAATGCCAAGACGCCTTTGACCAGATCAAGGCACACTAGTACATCCCCGGCACTATGCCCCCCACAGAGACAGAAGCCTCTTCTGCTCATCTCACTGCCACAGACACGCAGCCGGGGCTATGCTGCTCAAGAGAAGAAAGACTCTCGGGTAGAAAATGCCATTTACTTTGTCAGCCGGCTACAAGGGAGTGAGCTCAATTACTCAGCATGTGCTAAAAGACCTGTGCAGGACTGGTCTGGTAGTCGGCAAGTTGAAGCATTATATGCAAGCCCACCCTGTGAACTTGGTCTCGAAAATGGACCCCATCAAGTACATCTTTGACAAGCCTTCCCTATCGATGCGTCTAGCGAAGTGGTCCTTCTTCTTGGCAGAATACGACATCAACTATGTGACCAGAAAGGCCATCAAGGGTCAAGCATTGTCAGATTACCTGCGAATTTCCCCAGGAATGAAGACAGAGGGCCTGAGCCCCAATTTCCAGATGAAGGGATCTTTGCAGCTGAGCCTGAAAATAGATGGCAGTTGTTCTTTGACGGAGCCGCTAACAAAAGAGGAAATGGTGTAGGAATGCTATTGGTCGATCCGAAAGATGAGCATACCCCCATAGCCCTCAAGTTGAACTTTCCTGCCACGAACAATGCCGCCGAGTATGAAGCCTGCATTGCTGGTTTGGAGGCCGCCTTAGAAAGAAATGTCAAGGAGCTCGAAGTTTACGGAGACTCAGCCCTGATCATCAACCAAGTCTCCAACAAGTGGAAGACTGTAGACCCTAAGCTGGAACGGTATCATGCCCATATGGAGGAGTTGATTGGACAGTTCGAGAAGTGACTTTCCACTACTTGCCGAGGGAAAAGAACAGACTTCGCAGATGCTCTAGCTACTCTAGCCTCATTGGTAGAGATCCCCGAGGGAAAAGCCATAAAGCCCTTCAGAGTGGTAGAAGAGAAGCCCCAGCTTTCTGCCTGCTGAAGTGGACCTGGGACCCCAGCCTATAAAGGAACCTTGGTATAATCAGACTTTACCAATTCCTCAAAGACGGAGAGTCAGCTTTCAAGAGACGAAGAAGGTAGACCAAAAGAAGGAGTCAGAGCCAAAAGCTTGCAAGCCCTGAAAGGTTGGCTTCTCAGGATGTCATTCTAGGAGGCAACCTATACAAGAAGCGGTATCAAGGACCCCTCCTCTTATGTGTCACTCAAGAAAGAGCCAGAGAGTCGATGATTGAAGTCCACAATGGTCCCTTGGTCCTCACATGAATGCCAGAGCCCTGATGCAAGTGATCCTCAGAATGGGTTACTACTGGATCTCCATGGAAACAGACCGCGTTCAACACGTCCGAACCTGCGACAGAATGCCAGCGGTTTGCCAACCTCAACCATCTCCCACCTCATGACCTGCACTGCATGACGACTCCTTGGCCGTCGCAACTTGGGGCATTGACGTGATAGGGAAAATATCCCTGAGGAAGCAATGGGCACGAGTTCGTGTTGGTAGCCATTGACTACTTCACCAAGTGGGTAGAGGCCAAGTCCTACAAGGTCCTCACTTCCAGAAAAGTGGCCCAGCTCATCAAAGAAAACATAATGTGCAGATATGGGGTGCCCAACGAGATCATTTCTGACAATGGGTCACACTTCGAAGGAGACTGCGAGAGACCGCTGTCAGAGTTCAGAGTTACTCGCCACAAGTCGTCCCCCACAGACCTCAAACCAATGGAGCCGTGGAAGCTGCCAATAAGACACTCGAGCGGATCATCCGGAAGATGGCCACCCGTGGTCGTGATTGGCCCGAAAGCCGCACCTAGCACTCCTGGGGGCTAGAGAACGTCTGCCAGGAACAGCCACAGGAGAAACTCCTTTTGCCCTAACTTACGGGATGGAGGCAGTGTTACCAGTGGAGTCGGAAATCCCGTCATTAAGGGTCGTCCTGGAAAACAGTGTCAATCAAGTGGAATGGTTGCGCGGCCGCATGATGAGTTAGCCCTGCCTCACGAGAGAAGGCTAAAAGCCATGGAACACACCCGAGCCTACCAAAGGCGAATGGCGCCAGCGTCTTGATAAAAAGGTCAAGGCCAGAGACATCAAAGAGGGCGACTTAGTGCTGAAAGTAAAGCCCCTACCAGAGACAACCCCTGGGAAAATGGGAACCCGCCTGGATCGGCCTTATGTGGTGCAGAAAATACTGCCAGGAGGAGCAATGAAGCTTGCAGACTTGGATGGCAATCCCTTTGTCCACCCAGCCAACGGTGATAAACTTTGAAGATACTATGTCTGATAAAAAAAGAAAAAAAAAATAATAAAAAAAAAAAAAGAAAAAAAAAAAAGTGCAAAAAGAGTAATGCCCACTTAAAAAAAAAGGTGCAAAAAGAGTAATGCCCACAGGCTGAAAACCCCAAAAAGGGAAGTCAAGGCAAAAGACAGGGCTGCACATAAAAAATTATTAGTTCACCAGAATGAACTACGAAGACCTGAGCCCCTTAGCCTTTCTTGTAAAAGGGGAACGAGGCAGCCATATATGGTTTGGCTCTAAACAATAAAAAGGACGATTAAGTTTCCATGAAATGTGTCCTAAAAAAAGGACAATCAAGCTTCCATGAAGTGCGTCCTAAATAATAAAGGGTATTTCAGTTTTCATAAAACGGGTCCCAATCAATAAAGACATTTGAATTTCCATGAAATGTGTCTTGATTAATTTCTAAAATAATATTTCTTGTTCATTACAAGTTAAAAACTTCTTGATGAGTTCAAGCACGGTCTACCTCTTAACTCGCTAACCTGCCAAAAAGATCTAAAATACAACAAAATGCCTAAATAAACTAATGTGTTTGCAAATGGCAATAAGAGGATCTTGAGAAAAGACTTGCCAGCCGTCATCGCCGAGTTTCTTCAGCCTTCTTCCCTTTTCCTCGGCCTCGTCGAGTCTTCTTCCTTTTCTTCTCAATAATGTCGGTATCCCTCATCCCGGCCTCCGGTATCCTCACTGGAGCCTCTACCAACCCCGTGTCAATGAGCGCTCTCTATACGAGCACGAGTCCGCACCTCCTCCCTCTCGAGCCTCAGCCAAAGCAGCGACCTCGACAATCTCTGTACCGAGCCTCCATATCCTGACCAAGTCACCTTGATCGGTTATGGCAACTCGCCTTAGCCTCAGCCTTCCTCAGAGTCCTACTCGAAGTCAGATCAGCTCCCAAGCAAGTCTCCACGTCTATCCTCCAAGACACCTGAGTCGCTCCCATCTCCCTCTCGTACCAGCCAAGTAGACAAAGTGGTCAAGATGGTGCTCTTCCGCCTCTTGAAGATAGCCCTGGGTGGGAAAGCATATGTGTCCAAGCCCTCGAGAAGAAAGAGAAGCTGGCGGATCTCTCATATCCAATGACACCACCTCCATGGTCCTGACTGTCCTCCCAATCACTCAATGGCTCCTGCAAAGCCCCAAACTGCCCGGATACCAAGCAGGTATGTAGAAGGACGACTGACAAATCCTGGAACCCTCACAGCATAAGACTCCTGAATATCCTCCCGGCTTGCAACCTCCAATGTGGTATCCACCAACGGATGTCCGAAGTGGATAGCCTAGCCATCATCAACTCCTGCCTACCCTGTTCTGCCGCCTAGGTGCACCTCTCCGAGAAATCACCCAAGGACACTGAGTCGGCAAAGCCCCAGGTGCAAAGCCCCGAGCCTCTCCCTGCAGCCACAGAGTCAACATAGCCGGACTCCTGACCTCATGAAACGGTCTCCCGAGCCATCCTATCAATCCCATGAAATGTCTCTCCCAAAACCAATGGACAATATCCTTCCCAGTCCTCGCAGCCTTCGACCATGTCCAAGAGACCACTATGACAGATCCCCACTGACTCAAGCAGTGAACAAAATAGAGAATACGCAGAGAATGAAAGCATCCATAGCCACCGTGGTCGCAGCCATATCTCGGAAACCCAAACTTGCCCGGGATATCGAAAGGTCAATCCTATCCGTGCTACCATCATCCTCTCAGCCTCTCCCAAAGGAATCTGCAAAAAGATGCAAGCTTTACCGTCACTGCACGTCTCACGATCAGCGGAATAGATATAGCCTCGCTCTTGGGACTCCCAATCAAGGCTCTGAAGTCTTCGTGCGTTGGGACGATTTCGTTGTAAGAAAAGCAACAAACATGTCTCCGGACGTCCTTTAACTTTGCCGCGGCTCTCAACAGATCCCAATCGGGCGGGAGATCCCTCAAATGCCATAAAGACTTGATCTTGAAGGAAGAATCAAGCAGCCCCTTGTGATTTTGGAAGTTATATCTCGCCCAATATTGAAGACCGGATAGAAAATGGTCTCGCTTCCCCCTTTGCAATCTGACGGGATTCTCCATCGCAAAGTGATCAAAGATGGTGCTTTTAGGTCCAAAATATGCTCTGGGAACAATTGGGACAAGTCTAGAGTGAAAATGAAATGAAATGGCCAAGCCTTGCTTTTATTCAGAAAATAACCAGTTCAGACAGAACTGTTAGCCGCACGGCTACATTTGCCCTCAAGGCCATGCCGCACGGCTACATTAGCCTCTGCAGAAATTCTCGCAAAGCAACCAAAGTTGCTACCCAAGGGAGTTTTCACCCCACATTTTCAACCAAAACCCTGTACAAAAACCTATCCAGAAGCCATTCAAGCATTCATACACCATTATAAATCATTCTGGCCCGCCAGCCCCAATTCCAAGCAAAAAGTCGCCCCAAGGCTCGTATAATATGCAAATTGAAAAAGCATGAATTAGAAAAGCAATTAAAACATAAATACAATGTTTTCGCCCCATCGGCGCCCAAATAAAGCAAAAAATAAACAAAGTGTGCATCAAATTGTAAATTGTTTGTTTTTGTTCCAAATCTATTCTAGAGACCTCCTAGGCCTCCGATTCTTCTTCATCTTCATCGCTGCTCAGCTCATAAATGCTAGCCTCCCTCATCAGGTCCTCCTGGTCGCTCACATCGATAGATGGACATTATCGTGCTCCGTACTCAGCCAGCGCCTCCAGAATGTCAGCGCTGGGTCCCCGCCCCCGAGGCATAGCACTGGAAGAGTACTCCGAGGCCGATGAGGTAGACGCTGTGCCCCGACGTGCCGTCTCTTGCGCCCAGGCTCCTGTGCATCCGCTGCCGCCTTCGAAGCGCAGGCCAGCTTCCTCAGAAGAGACCGGCACATGTCCTTCCAGCCCCTATTCTGCCTAACCAGCCTATCGTAAGTGCGAGCTGGAACCTGAGAAAAAGAAGAGAAAAATCTCAGAAAATCTCAGAAAACTTGCAAAAGCGTAAAAATCTGAAAGCTAAAAAGGGAATAAGACCCTAAGAGTACACTTACGTGCTATCAGGCGGCAAGGTGTACTGGGGCTCCCTAGCATCAGGGACAGGTATCCTCATCCTCCTCGGCACTCCATGGACCACGTAGGACAGATGCGCAGGAGGGATCGGCGGGTCAAGAGGCTCATCCTCCCCATATCCCCGAGTGACCGCCGCCTTCACTAGCTTCTGTGGCGTCCTCAGGCGCCGCTCCACAAACACAGCGTAGGGGGTGTCCATATCAAAGTACTCCTCCGCAGCCTACGCCCGCTCGGTACCTCTCAATCTCATCCACCGCCGGTCCCCGGGCTGCAGCATCCGTGGCCGGAGGGTCGAAGGAGTAATGGCATCTAGTGGGGGAACATGACCATGCTGCCTCGAGAAACGGTCCCCCAAGTGGATGACATCACATGTCGCCCCGCGAGCCACCTCCTCGCCTCGTCACCTCTATAGCATCTCCCAGCAAGATCTCTCAGATACCCGCCCAGTGGGTAGAAGTCCACTCCATCGTGCCTATCCCTGTTAATGACCGGCCTCACCATTTTGTAATCGAAGGTAATCCGGGTCTTCCCCGTGAATTTATCTCTCGCATCTCCTCCAAATAACCATAGCAGGAAGATGGTGACATCACTCGCCGGGTTCCAAGGGAAGAACCCGATCACCTCGCAAAACCAGCCTCGCATGTTCAAAAAATCAAAAGGTCATTTTCTCTCTTATAAAAGTCTCAAGACAGAAAAGAGAAAAGAAAAAAAGTGGGAGACTACCTCAAGCGGCAAAAGAAAAGCGTGCCCATCGAAGCAGCCTTGTTCCGACCGTACATGTCCAACGAGAAGTAGAGCTCCGCCAATCCGGCCTCTCCCCAAGAGACCGTCCCAATCCCATCAACATCCTCCAGAGTCGAGGAGGCAAGTCATAGCTATCGTCCTGCACTGGCAAAGATGGTGACCGATAGCATCAACCATATGAATGCTCTGGCCACTGGCAAGGGCCACATCATTAGCAAAGAAAGTTCTCGCATGCAAGTCTCGAATCGCCACCTCGACATTCCGTGTCTCCATCCCTGCCTCGGGGAATCGCTCAAACCCGACCAAAGCCTCGGAACTCCTCGTAATATGGTCTCTCCAAGTCACGGGCCTCTCGGTGAACCGTAAGCCCGTAATAGCGGTAAAATCGGCAGTGAGTCACCGCGCCTCTCCCCAAAGTGTGAAAGCTATGAGTACTGCCCCACCAGTAACTGAAAGGGCCTGGACCAAGCCCTTGCTCTTCGAGGTGATGTGGACACCCCGCCGATAGCCTCTGCAAATGCATCCAAGCCGCAGCCCTCACTAAACCGCTGGGATTCACCCCATCCTTCTCAAAATCCGGCATCCTCTCGCCAAAGCTTGACCGCTATCTCCGACGGTCCTCTAGACTTGTTCTCCTTGTAGACAAGCACATCAAAAGAAGCGTTTCGCCCTTCATATCATTTCAAAAGCATGCATATATTCAAAAGTGCACATATTTTCAAAAGAAAAGCATTCATAAAAGTTTTTCTAGCATAACTTTTGCATAAAAACGTGTCTTTCATCACTTGAAACGCGTCATTGCTTTCCTAAAGCACAAAATCACAATTTTTGCACATAAGCATTATTTTTCAAAAATGGCATGCATGAATCATTTTCATCTTCCAAAATCATGTTTTCTCATTGAAAATCAGAATTTTGACCTAGTTCAAGCACAAGGCAAGAACTCCGTCTCATATTTTGAAAAATTCTTACTTCATTTTGCGAGAAAAAGTGAGTCATTCTCATAATTTCGTCAAATGAAATTGCACATGCATATTCTTAGCCTCATAGGTTGTTCATGCATCTCAAAATCATTCAAAAAAAAAAAAAAAAAAAAAAATCATTCAAAATCCTATAATTCGGGTCAAGCCCTAAATCATTCAAAAATCAAGCAAAATCATCGGATTTGAGCAAAATGAGAATGCTTACCCCAACCGATCGCGGGTTCGTTGATTTGTGCTCCCTTCTCTCGTGATAAAGCTCCGATGGAGGCGTAAGGAAGTCATACTTCCTCTCCGTCCTCACGAGCTCCTTCCTCCTCCTTCCGCGGCCGCCGAGATGTTTCTCCTTGCTTGCCTTGGTATGGGATTGCCCTCCGGATCCATTTCAAATCAAAGGGAAGCAAAAGGGTTGAAGAATTTCGGAAATTCTCTCTCTCTCTCTCTCAAGTTCTTGGGCGGCAACAAGTGCCCAATGCCCGTTCAAAACCTGATTTTAAATAATCTGGAAAAAACAGGCTTCTAGCCGTACGGCTTCTTTTCTCCATCTCATGCCGGGCGGCTTCATTCGCTTCTGAGCATAAATTACAATCCCGCCCGGACCTTCCACTTGGGCATGCAATTTCCGTTATCTTTTAACCAAGATAACATCTTTTCGCAAAATATCCCTTATCTCTTTAGCAATCAAGCTTTATTCCCGCCGCTCTCCGTTAATTCCGTGCTACCTAGATACAACAGTGACAGTATGCCCAATTGTCATTCCAACTTGTGCTACCTCTATCCGCGAATAGTGAAGTATGCCCAAGTCATTCCAACTTGTGCTACCTCTATCCGCGAATAGTGAAGTATGCCCAAGTCATTCCAACTTGTGCTACCTCTATTCGCGAATAGTGAAGTATGCCCAAGTCATTCCAACTTGTGCTACCTCTATCCGCGAATAGTGAAGTATGCCCAAGTCATTCCAACTTGTGCTACCTCTATCCGCGAATAGTGAAGTATGCCCAAGTCATTCCAACTTGTGCTACCTCTATCCGCGAATAGTGAAGTATGCCCAAGTCATTCCAACTTGTGCTACCTCTATCCGCGAATAGTGAAGTATGCCCAAGTCATTCCAACTTGTGCTACCTCTATCCGCGAATAGTGAAGTATGCCCAAGTCATTCCAACTTGTGCTACCTCTATCCGCGAATAGTGAAGTATGCCCAAGTCATTCCAACTTGTGCTACCTCTATCCGCGAATAGTGAAGTATGCCCAAGTCATTCCTACTTGTGCTACCTCTATCCGCGAATAGTGAAGTATGCCCAAGTCATTCCAACTTGTGCTACCACTATCCGCGAATAGTGACGAATGCCCAAGTCATTTCAAATTATGCTACCACTATCCGCGAATAGTGATGAATGCCCAAGTCATTTCAAATTGTGCTACCACTATCCGCGAATAGTGACGTACGCTCAAGTTTCCCAACTTAAGTTACCTCTATCCCCGTCATAAAGAGATAGTGCCATAAGCTCTAGCTTCATCAGTGACAAACCTCCGAATTGTCAAAATCTCAAGGATCCTAGACATCGTTCCTAACTATCTAGTGATGCTTGAACTACGATCAAGTGCTTGATTCCTCCGGATACGCAGGTAGCCTTTTATAAAAGGTCCAGCCATTCGACCACTTTGGTCACCCCGTTTCTTTGTCACTCCTCGCTGATAAAGCGCCCCTCATAAAAGTTCAAATATTCGACCACCCGGGTCACTCCTAGCATGTCCCAGAGGGATCAATTGCTTGACCTCCTAGGTCATTTTCTCTTCTTCCTTCCCAAGCGATCCTTGATCCTAATTCCGAACTACGGCCCTGGCTTGATTCCTCCGGATACGTAGGTAGCCTTCCAAAAGGTTCAGCCCACTCGACCACCTCTGGTCTCCCAATCCGCTCGGCATTCGCCGATCGGATCCTTTTCTATCGACAACCCCACTCGCCTTGCAAGTGACGTTGCCGAGGGGCTTCTGTAAGTACCCAAATCCAGCTCATGCCTTCCGGTTAATTTTCCCGACATTTCGGTAAATTTCCCGGTAATTCCCCTGACTTTCCTAGTGTTCCGAAATGTCCCGAACAGCCCAAATTTAAATTAGGGCTGTAAGGAGCCTTCCTAATTAAGAAAACACGTTTTTCTTAATTAGGAGAAGCTTCTAGAATAATGCCACCTTGCATGGTTCTAGAATGCCGAGTCACAATGGATAAGACCGCACGGCCTCATTTGCAAAGGGCCTCGCAGCCGCACGGCTTCATTAGCCTTATCCGCATCGCCTATAAATAGAGCCCTCCTCTACCCATTTCAAGACACAACAACAACACAAACAATCACCCACACACACTCCATAGCAGTCCCGTACGTGAAGAAAACCCTTCAAGGCTCAAGAAGGCGAAGAAGAAGCTCAAGAAGCCATCTCCCTCCTCCTTGAAGACCCAAGAAGAACCTCTCCTCCTAGCTCCGTCCGAAGAAGCGAAGGAAACGATTTGGTAACCTCGCACGCCCTAACCTTGCATTTTAATTGATATACTTGCTCATTGCATTCATATATCTTGCTTGGGACTTGGCATTTATTCATAAAGATCATATCTTTATCACCCCCTTTCCCTTTGCATGCATTAAGACCTCATTTGTCATAAAAATGTAGTCTTTTTCATAAAGGTGCATCATGTGCACCTAAAATCACTATTTTCCAATAAAAATGTTATCTTTATGCATCATTTGCATACAAAGATCAAATCTTTTTTCAATAAAAATGCATCCTTTGCATCAAAACCCCCTTTTTTCAATGCATCATTTGCATAAAAATCAAATCTTTATGCATCATTTGCATAAAGATCATTTCTTTAAATCAAAAAGCATCATTTGCAACCTAAAAATGTCATCTTTTCATTAAAGAGTCATTTTTTCATCATGCATTTCCCTTTCCCCCAACCTTGGAACCGGACCGGTGTAAAAGTTCTCATCTTTGCATCGTTCCCTTCCATTAAAGGTTCATGATTTCTTTAGGAAAAGGATAACCTTGAACCCTATATCTCCGATTATCGCTTAAGAATGAGTATGAAGCCTCTATACGAGCTCGACCGTCTTAAAGCGTAGGATTGATGGGCTAAGGACATTCCTTCCTAAAGAACCTCATCTTTGACCCAAAAGAGAGTCATTCTCTCGATCACGCAAGTCCCGAGGGTCCGAGGTTTAAAATGCGATGATCATAAGTCATAAGATGAGGACGGGATCATAATCCCAAATACATAAATTCCAAGGAATCCCGAGCGACAACCAACAAATGGTTTGTACGTCCGGAAGACAACTTGGGACATTCCCCCCCCCCTTATTTTCAAACACATGCACACAAAGAAAGCACGCAAGCAAACACGATTAATGAAATCTAGGGAGACTTGCTCCGGCAAGGCACTTTGGGTGAACGCCAAACGTTCTTCCCAAGGGGTAACTTAACCTCCGAACCCATAAAACCTTTTTTTCAAAGTTTTGAGGTAATCAAAATGGCGTGGCGACTCCGTTTTTCAAATAACTCGGATGTCTTCAAACTCGCGTGAATTCCAATAAACAAAAGAATTTGGGCACACATTCACACTTCTGTAAGTACCCCAATCTGGATCACACCCCTTTCAAACACACGGGAAACAACCGCGAGACTCATGGCAACACAGCCTTCCGACGACCCCTCTCACTCAAGAAAACCCTCTCTAAACCCCCAACCAAACCAAGTGGAGGAGCCTTTCTTCCGGGATAAAAAGGGACAAAAAGGACCTTTTCGGGAAATTTTTCAGAAATTGGAAAAGCAAGTACAATGGTCCGTACGGACCTCTTTGCTTTAATAATTACCGAATCTTCTTAAAGTCCACACATATTCCCTCAAATCTCGAGGGGAAAATGATTACCCCTTACATTGCTTAGTTGGTCCGTGACCTCTTTTGCATGCAAGATGGTCCGATACCGGACCTTATCGTGCATAGTGGAACACCATAATTGACGCAATATTCACCATCATCACATATTCCCTCAAATCGAGGAAAACCAAAATTTCTCGGGATAACCGGGTGTGGAGGTCCGTATGGACCTCTTTGCATTTTTTTCCTACTATAAATGTAGAGGGCTCCCCCTCCCATTTTCGTAGACACCTTCCTCTTCTCTCTTCCTCCTTTTTAGCCTTCCGGCTCCCCTGCTAAGTCCTCTCGAGGCATTCCCAGCCTTTTCGCATCCCTTTTCGAGGCCTTCCGAGCCCCCTCGCGGTGCTCCGAAGCCTCCCCGAGCGCCTCCCGAGACGCCTCCCGCGCTGCACCCGAGGCACTCTCGAGGTACTCAGGCCCTCGTGGTACTCCGAGGCCTTGCTCGGTCTTTCCACCTGTCCCGGCCTTCTTTCCGAGTCAAACCTTGAAATTTCGATCCCAAACCACGCCGAAAACCCGCCCGAGTGACTCCACTGCCACTGCACAACGCACGCCGAACCTCTCGCCCGAGTGATCCCGGAAACGATCCCCCACGCATGCGCCGAACCTCACGCCCCGAACGCAGCACCGGCAACCTCAACTCACGCCGAGCTGCAACTCATCCATGCAGACAACCGCAGCATCTCCCCGGGCAATCCCGATCCGCACCGGAACGCGTTACTCCGACCTCAAACACTATTCCTCGCCGGAAGTACAGTATTAACGAACCAACATTGGTAAGGCTTCCTTCCTTCCGTTACTATTTCAATACATTTCCATACGCATAAAGCATACAATGTAGACATCACTGGTGATACAAAGCATGCATTTTTTAAAAGCACACACACACACACAACATTTAAAAAGGATATTAGGGGTATCCGAAAGCACTCTGTTTTCACGAGGCGGACTCTGGGTGAGCTCTAATATTCTAATATTCTCTTCACCGAGGAGTCATCTCGACCTCCGAACTCAAAATCTCATCACACAAAAACAGCTTTAAAAATTATCTTTTAAACCGATGCCCTTTTTCAAATGTTTTGGGCTTAATAAAAACCAAGCGTGGCGACTCTACAAATGCCGAAAGCAAACGGCGAGAAACGAACCGCCTCCAACGCGAAAGATTGCCCGGATGCCGAGGCCGTGAAGCCTCGGCCTCGGATCCGAGGGCTATTTCTAATGGTGCAACCGTAAACCTTGGTTTCAAAAGATTCAAAGGATATGGTATGCAAACTCAAGAAATCCCATCTACGGACTCAAAACGAAGCATCTCGTCGGTTGGTATTACAAATTTCATCAAGTTGTATTGTCATTTGGTTTCACGACAAATCACAGCTTGATGATTGTATGTCTACCATACAAAGTTCGAGTGGGAGTAAATATATTTTTCTCGGTTTTATATGTGGATGACATCCTCTACTAGCCACAAAATGATACGGACTTCACCGCATGAAACTAAGAGAGATTTCTCTCGAAAGAAATTTGAGATGAAAGATCCGGGAGATGCATCTTTTTGTATTAGGAATTCAAATACGATTGCAGATCGTTCCTTTCGAGGTATTTCTTGAATTGTCACAAAAGAGTTACATCGATAAGGTACTTAAGATATTTGGCATGCGGTGGTGATTGTAAAATGGGTGACACCCCAACAAGTGGCTAAAAGGTGACAAAATTCAATTCGCTTGCTCGGTGCCCCAAGAATGAGATTGAATCTAAGGAAATGAATAGCATCCCTTTATGCTTCGGCTTATAGGGAGGCTCGATGTATGCTCGGAGTTTGCACTCGCCCGCACCTAGCATTCATAGTTGGTGTTTTAGGCAGAATACCTTTAGCAATCTGCCCGGAAAGGATCATTGGATATGCAGCCCCAAAGCAGGGTCATGCACAAGTTATTTACGAGAGAACAAAGGATCATATGCTCACTTCACGTAAAGTCGGATAGACTTGAGATCATTGGGTATTCTGGATTCCCGACTTTGCCGGATGCCAAGATAGTCGTAAGTCTACTTCGGGCTAGCGTTTATCTACTTTGTGGAGAGAGCAGCTTGGAAGAGTGTTAGCCGTACACTTGTTTAGCTACTTCTACGATGGAGGCAAGAGGCTTTGTGGCGTGTTAGCGAGCAGGCATCAAATCACGCTTAATTTGGTTGCGAAATTTTATCACCTGTGCCTTGCATATTAGTGGGCGTTGAAAGGCCATTAAAGTTATTTTTGTGATAATAAGCTCAAGTAGCTATAGTATTCTAATAACAACAAGAGTTCGTCTAAGCTCTAAGCACATAGTACATTAGAGTATCTTGGGTTAAGTATGAACGGATTCGAAGTGGACGAGATTTGTATTGAGCATAGTTGGGACTAACTCCATGGTCGCCGGATCCGCTTACTGCCCAAGGGTGTAAATAATCGAAGGTTTTTCATTTGAGCAATAACTTTGCTTGTATAGGTGTTGTATCACTTAGAGTATGCTTAGATTGAGTGGGAGTTTCTCAGTATTTTGCTCTTACATTTATTGTTATAAGTATATTTGGTTTTTCAGCCTTTGGTTAATAAAGTTATTTTGCACCTCTGAATATTTGGTTGATCTTTGCAAAATAATGGTTGGACCAAGCTTGAGAATAAAGACATGTGAAGATCACATTACACATGTTATTCCATGCTACACATCCATACTTGATCCATGTCATTTAGTCGAGTGCTAATATACATGTGATCACCTATGGGTCTAGTCATGCGCTAATAAGTGACGAAAACCTCTTTTGATCCTTATGTTGATTTGACTAATGGACCTGGGATTGGTTTAAGATGACACAATTCTGGTAAAGCATTGTTGTTAAGGTTTATAATGTGATATGCAATTAAACTAAGGTATTATACTATGATACATGCCAGTAAGTCTGCAAGTGGGAGATTGTTGGAATTATTTTATGGACTTTACATATACTAGTATAATAAATAAAAGTCTTTGGGCACATAGACGTATGTGCACTATATAATTAATTGTATATGCTCACATTAAATATTAAAGTATTTGGGCCTAATAAAGTTGGATCTACTGTAAAGTTCAAGGGGGCCCAAGTCATCTTTTATAAGTGATGGGATCTATAATTAATATGTGTAGATACCTAAGGGGCCTAGTTGTCATAATCTATAATGGGCCGACTAACATACTAGGTCATTATAAATATAGGGTTATGGTCCCCAATTGACCTTACCTAGGTTTTATTCTCTTGATTCCCATTATCAATTGGAATTCCAAGAACCCTAAGGATCAATTGGAAGGCAATAATCGTTCATCAAGTCTTCATCAAAGCGATTCTACAAGATATTGCGTTATGGATTCAGGTTTGTCTATCGTTCCATAATCTTTGATAACATGAAGCATGATTGTCCTAGAATAAAATATTCCGCATCA